>JAJEJO010001128.1:586510-610049 GCA_020662805.1 Glaucomys volans | reverse complement strand
GCAGTATTTTTCTTTTTATTTGATAACCTGATTTATCAGTGTTTTCTTTGGTATTTTTAGTTGTAGTTAGAAAGAGGTTCCTGGTTCCAAGTTTACAAGAAAGTTTACTTATTTTTGCTTTCTCATATTTTTTGGCTTTATTTGATTTGCATCTTTGATTTTTTTGGAATTTATGATAGGATAAGATAGAAAGATATCTAACATTATTGCTTTCCAACTGAGTGATAAGTTTTTCCAATATTACTGAAACTAGGATGAGGATGAAGTTGAAATTCATAAATTTGGCCTCATAGGGCTGTTATTAGTTTTTGAAAAAAAAAAAGACTTTTGTGTTGGTTATGATGGAAGATTCACTGAAAAAAGTTAAAAAAAAACTTTGGAGGAAAAGTAGACTTTAGATATAAGAATAGGGGATTCTTAATTTTAAAAGAATAGGAGGATTTCTTAGATATGCTGGATTGAGGAGAACAAATAACCTCTTTTTTGATCGTATGAGAACTATGAATATTGGGCCCAACTCTCCATAAAGCACCATTGGGCCTCGGTGGCAATTCTGAACATGTTACTCTGTTGGAGCCCAGCTAATAAATGTGATTATGTGCATTCTTTTTTTTTTTTTTTTTTTTGCGGTGCTGGGGATTGAACCCAGGGCCTTGTGCTTATGAGGCAAGCACTCTACTAACTGAGCTATATCCCCAGCCTGATTATGTGCATCCTTTAGCAGGCAAGCATAATTAGTATTGGTCTCAGTAAAGTTTGCTTGAATAAGGACTTTCTACAAAGTAAAGTCAGATTTAAGCAATAGTCCTTCAGGAATTTGTAAAGTATTGGTTTTTTACATTAATTGGTCTCTCAACAATTCATCTACATGAGCATCAAATTTACATTCATTTATCAGAGCATGAAGAACTGCTCCTTAATGGGCTTTATTTTTGTTTGTTTCCTGACTTGAATGGTGAAATATGAATTTTATCAACTTTTGCTTATTAAATAATTTTCACAGAAAAACAGAAAAAACATATATTTTCTATGAAAATAAACAATTTCATTGAAGGCCTGGAGGTGTAGTTCAATGATAAGCAGGCCTGAGGTGCTGGGTTTGATTCTCAGCACTGCAAAAATGTCATTTAAATCTTCATAGACATAATTTATTACCATCAAATATTCTAAGCCTATGTTTAAAAAGGATTGGCCACAGTCTAGTGGCCCAAACAGTTTGGTAGTTTTGGGTAAAGTTAAACAAACACTTACCATGTCACTCACTTCCCAGTATTTACCCCAGACAAATAAAAACTTATGTTTATACAAAAACCTCTACATGAGGGCAGGGGTGTAGTTCAGTGGTAGAGCACTTGCCTAGCATGTACGAGGCCTGGGTTTATTTCCCAGCAATGCGACAAACAAAACAAACCTGTACATGAATGCTCAGAGCAGCTTTATTTGTACTAGCCCCAAATCTAGAAACAAACCAAATGACCTTTAGCAGGTAAGTGGATAAATGGATAAACCAATTGTGGTACATCCATATCATGGAAAAAATATTCAGCAAGAAAATCTGAAGCACATGACAACTTGGATGGACCTCAAGAGCATCATGGCTGAGTGAAAAAGCCAATTTCAAAAAATTACTTCTGTATGATTACATTTACATGACATTCAAAATATAACAAAATTACAGTGCTGGGAAACAGAGGTTCTCAGGGGTTAAGACTCCAGGGAGGGAGTGACTCTGAAAGGATAACATTAGGAATAGCTTCCCAAGTTTCTTCAGGGCAATGGAAAAGTTCTGTGTCTTGATTGTGGTGGAGGGTAAATGAATCTGTGCAAGTGATAAGATTTCATAGGAACATATATAAATAATGAGTGTGTGTCAAAACCAGTGAAATCTGAGTAAGGTCTATCATTTAGTCAACTGTCTATATTCACATCAATTTCCTGGTTTGGCTAATTGCACTATGCTTCTGAGATGTTATCCTTGGGCGAAGTTGGGTGAAGGTTACCTTGAACATGGTGATCTCTATATTATTTTTGTAACTTCTAAGTAAGTTCAAAGTTATTTCAAAATAAAAAATTAATAGGCCCGATCTTGAGAAAAAGGCTATTGAGGGAATCACTTTTTTTTTTTTTGATGCTGATATTTACTTTTAGAATTTAGGGAATGTCTGCTAGAGGAGGAGTGAGATTTGGTGAATAAGACTCAGACTTCATCATATGGTTTATTAATTTGTTCCTGTGCTGCACGTGGGTGGTGCAGAGAGAGAATGGGTGTCATGAGAAGAAATCAAGATATGACATGAGCAAATCTCTTTTTCTTTCTTGGCACTTCAGCTTAGATAGCTGAGGCCTTTGATAATGCTCTTAATCCTAGTCTCAGTATTTTAAGTCATAAAAAAGGATCATAATATTTTGCATTTTTAATAGAATTGCTAGGAGAAGAATGGGAGGTAACTTATAAATATGATTTACAATTTCAACCATGAAATTGTATTGCTGTTGATGCAATACCAGGTAGCCCAACTCCTGCCCTTCTGTTTTGCTCAGTTTCAAGGGAAGATTTCTTTTATTCAAACGTGGCTTTTAAACTATAATCTCTAATGCAGGTATAAGAAATAGACATTGGATGGACTAGCATGTACATGGCTACGGTGAAATTAGCAGAAAAGTGATCAAAAGCCAAACAGTTGAAGAAAGGCACACTCATCTTGTTCCTAAAAGCTGTGAGATGAGCATTTAACTCTTTGTAGTTCCTTCTTTTAATTCAGGAGGGGTGTGCAGGGGAATTATGTACCATAAAAATTATGATATTTTTATTTTCAATCAGGTTTATTTCTTACAAAGAAGATGGTTCTGCAGCATTTTCAAGTGAAATCTTTACTTATGATTCAAAGTGAGGAAAATTAAGAAGGCCTTTACCAATTCTAGCCAGTGGAATTAGGATAACTCTTTCATGGCATTGAACATTTTCTAGAAAATGCTGAAAATCTGGATACTAAAAAAGCAAGCTGTATTCAATGTAACACTAATCTGTTAATAAATTCATTTTTCCTGCTCCCTCATTATTCTTCCATGTGTAGATTAAACGGATTACACTGTAATTAAATTTGACTCTAACAAGAGGCAGTGCTTCAGAGCAGTGAGCTCTGGGAGGCCAGCCTTCTATTCCTAGCTTCACTGCTGCTTATAGCCGAGGACAAAGCACCCACTTCATGGTGCCTCAATTTTTCCATCTATAGAGTGAGATAAACAATGTCTCAGAGGGGCATAGTTCTGCTTTATGAGCTCCATTTTCTAATTGAGCTCCAAATTCCTTTATAGAAAGGTACTCTTTGAAGAATTAAAGATGTATTTATATTGTTGTTGTGACTCTTAATAGAAATGAAGCTTTAAAATCTAATTTTAAAAGCCTCCTACTGCACAGTACATTATCCACATTCTTAAATACTGCAATCAGCTGTGCACTGTGATGTTTATTAAAGAAAAAAAAAAACATCGCAAAGACATATTATAGAACATTTTCAAAGCCTCATGCCGCAGTTTAACTGTGGGACTTTCACTGAAGTTAATGGGACTCATACTGGCAAATTCCAAGCACCACTTTGAAAATTTACCCCATAGTGACAGTTTAATGCTACTTATTGATCATAAGTTTTCAGACAACATCTCAAGGCAAAAAGGGACAATTTCTCAAAGGAAATAAATAATCTTTAATGAAATAAATCTGTATTGCAATCATTATAACTAATAAGAATCTGAAACAGTCTTGGTAAGAAGGCTCTCAGAAACTGCTTTCTGGTGATAGTTACCAATGGGGCTGTAAAAAAGTTTCCATCACATTATAATTCCGGTAGCTCACAGGAAATAACACATTTTATTTTTAAATTTGAAAATTCGTGTTTCTAAGGGCAGAAATAGAGATACATGGGAAATTCAGAATTATTATTGCCTTATAACTTATGCTTCTATATTGCTGATAGGAAGTACAAGCAGTCATGCTTTTTGTTGCCTAATTATATATTCTTGTTTTTAACCCACATATTCATACTAGGCTTGGCAGCAACCTCCCGGAGCTTTGCCTGGTGACCCGTCTCCAGAAGCTGTTTTGCATCTTGGTGGACATGGCCCTCAGGGCAGGACCTCTGCCTGTCTCCTCTATCTCCTCATAATATTCTCCCGAATCCTCACTGAGCTCCTCTGTGTACAAGCTAAGCTTATCAGGTCTCAAGAATTTTGGCAATTATTCTTTCTTGTCCTAGAAATATATGTGCCTAAATATTTTCACAGCTGGCTCTCTTTTAAGATTGAGGTTAACTGAATATCCACCCCTAGAAAGACTTTGTTGGATCACCCAATCTAAGGTAGGGTTACCTCTACTCATTGTTTCATTCCCTGGCATCCAGAACCATGTGTGCACATAGTAGAAATTGTATAAACGTTGTTTTTTTAATGACTGAGCTCAAAACTTGAGAGTTGTCTTTTGTTCCTTTGTCTTATGCAATTCGTCATGATATTCTACAGCCTTTCCCCCACCACTACTTCAGCTGCTGTCACTTCTGTATCTCCATAATTAGCATTCTCCTCTCTGGTTTTGCCTTTCTCTAAGGGCACAGGAAACTGGACTCTTTCAGGAGGGGACCATGTTTAGCTCGTCTTTGTATCCTTTGCACTATGATTGTGTTTGGCACATAAGTACTCTGTGAATGAATTTTCTTATATAATGTGATAGTATAAAATACTAGGAAAATATATCATAGTTTATAGAGGGAGTGGGAAATAATCTTTAGTTATTAATTTTCCTCTAAAAGTACTCTCTGCATGGTCAAAACATATAGGTAGCTAATCAAACTACCTTATAAGTTCAAGTTTGTATGTCAACAATGTCTTAAACAATTACCTAAATTTCCAATAGTATATTAGTGTTAAGAAACATCTGAAGGCATTTCTGGGAGTAACACTACTTATCCTTGAACATGTCTCCAATTTGAAAATACCAAAGGAATTTCATGATAACATTGCTCGAAAGCATATGCAGTTTGATGTAGGACACATAAGTCTATATATTATCCAATTTCCCCTTCAGCTTAGAGAGTAATAAGTAATCTTGACATAATGGCTATAAATAAGGCTGATAGTGCTATTAATGTTATTTTGTTAAATCTGATTTCTTACTCAAAGATCTTGAAGTACATAAAAGTCCCATGTTTTTTTTTTATTTATAAGTTGGTAAATGGACAAAGTTCAATTAAATTTGATTTTAAATTGCTAACAAGAAATAGGGCATTTTTTTCATAGCTGGGCTGGTTAAATTTTATAGAATGAAATATGCCATCTTCTGCCATCCACCTTTCTAACTTTGGGAAGGTTTCTCAAGTCCTACTTTACTTCCTGATCTATAAAATGAGATATTATGGTACTTACATAGTGTTAAGTAAGATAATATTGATAAAGTACTTAGAGCAGTAACTAGCATATAGTAGTTCCAGTAAATAGCAGCTACTCTCCTGAAAGCTGGTGAAATTGCTGAGTGTTCCGTGGTCAATCAACCAGGTTTTATTGTCCTCATATGGTCTGGTCCATTATCTGAGGGAGTCTATGTGCACCGAAGGAATTTGAACACTTAGAAGTTGAAAGAAATTGCAGGAGAGTGTATGGCTGGCAGGAAATAACCAGTGAGAATATAATTCTTACTAAAGAGGAAAAGAGATTAGAGGATGTAGAATATGGCCCAGTTGAAGAGTAGGTTTCTCAGAACAGAAGATAGAGAAGGAAGAGAAGTGGAAATACGATGTCTCAAATTTTTAGTTTACAAGACAGTGGCAGTTATGAGAGTCTCTTCTCTAACTTTCGAACACATTAACAGTTAAAGTTTCCTTTTAATAAGATGAAATCACTACAATGGAATATTACTTAGCCAAAAAGAAGAATGAAATTATGGCATTTGCTGGTGAAAGGATAGAACTGGAGACTATCATGCTAAGTGAAATAAGTCAATCCCTAAAACTAAAGGGCAAATGTTATCTTTGATGTGCAGATGCTGTCACACAATAAAATGGGGAGGGAAGAATAAAAGTTCATTGGATTAGACAAGGGGAAATGATGGGAAGGGATGGGGGATAGGAATAGGAAAGACAATAGAATGAATCGGACATAACTTTCCTATGTTTATATATAAATACACAATCAGTGAAACTACACATCGTGTACAACCACAAGAATGGGAAGTTATATACTCCATGATGTATGATATGTCAAAAAACATTCTACTATCATGTATAACTAAAAAGAACAGGTAATAAAAAGAAAAAAATAAAATGAAATCATAGATATACTAGTGTAGCCTCAAGCACGTTGCTGATCTCAATAAAGTCTTTGATTTTCTTTTAGCCAAGTTGGAAACTGGCTACATTTTCTATTAAAAAATACACTTGTTGGTACTTTCCTGAGGAACTGTTATCTCAAGTCGAAGACATCTGTGCTCAGTTCACAGGGGAAATATCATGCTGTCGTTTGCCTGCTTTATCCTCTTGTGGAAATACTACACTGAAGGGAAACTTAAAATAGCAATAAGAAATCAGCTTACATTTAGCATCAAATACAGATCCAAGATTAATAACAGGCTGGTATTTTCTGCTTCACTGAGACACACTGCAAGACTGAAAAAATATGGCCCTGTTATATCTGTCTTTAGAAGGAGTCACCAAGGAATCCAAAAAAAAAGCCACTGTTGGAAGTAATTTGTTGGTTTTCTGACATTTCAGGCTCATTATTGTGATCTAAATATCAGTCCTTGGTACTATTTGCAGTTTCTGGGTAGGTCATTAATGAGAAAAGAATGGAAAAAACAATGACTATGAAATCAGTTCTTGAGACTATCCGTACATTCTTGGTACCGATGTTATGGGGTGAATGACTTACGTTTGAGTGTAGAAATATCACAAATCACCCAGCCCAGGCAAGTGAAGAGAGCAGTTTAGGCAGTCAGTCAAAATACATTCGACTGTCCAAATTAGTAATGCAGCGATCACTGCCTGCAGATGTAGAAATGTTATTATGAAGAATACTAGGGGGGTTATGTAAATTAAACACACAGGTATAAGGAAAAATTTAATATTCTAGATAAGGTTTTACCAATTTTCAAAGCAAATATTCAAAACCAAGTAGAAATAATTCAATATAGTAATGAAAGTAAGTTCCTAATTAAAAATAATCAAACATTTTCCCTTAGGTTATAGGTGTTTAAAAATGTGTTTTCTAAACACAAGTATATGATGATTTTATGATTTTTTTTAAGTTGATGAATTTTTGAAATATTCTTGGTTTGGCTCAAGTTCAGGGGGTAAGGAGGGTGAGCAGTCCAGAGGGGGCCTCTATCGTAGGAAAGGATGACACAGGCATGCTTACAGAAAGCATTTCCCACATCGAACACATAACATCCAGCATGCCACAGTCTTTCCTGTTCTTTTCTTGAATCCTCAAGAATTCTAAAAATATTTGGGTGTGTATGTTGCATGTTCAGAGTAATCAAATCTTACAAATAGACAAAGTCTTAAGAAGTTTTAGCTACATTTCCAAACTCCCACTCAGAACAGCCATTATAGACAGATGAGAGAGATGTGCTATTCCTTTTTCCATTTTGCCTGTATAAATTTGGTGGAACAAAGGTTCAATTTACCATTTTTACCAGTTAATCAGGGATTTTTATGGACCAACTAAAAGAGGCCTAGAAAGGACCTCAACAGTCATCTAGTTTAACTCCTGTCTTCAAATAGGTGACATTTGATTCATCTTTTTGGAAAAATGTATGGTTATTCCAACTGTAAGTACATATCTGCTCTTTGTTTTAATGGACATTCATTATTTATTTACGTTTGGAATTTTCTTTCAAAGCAATTAATTTACTTGATATAAGATATCCAAAGGAAGAAAAGGCATGGAGACTTAATAAAATTGCAATTATGCCCAAACCATGTCATACTAAATTTGTGAGGTCACTATTGATGAGTGTAAAAGCAAGTAGGATAACAGATAACATCATTTTTAGAACAAGACCTGCAAGGATCTGAGGCAGGAAGAGAAAGATTAAAGCAATAAGATGTTCTTATATACCCATCTCTGAAAACAGCTATCAAAAGGCTGCAGGCATCTGGGAGAGAGCTTTCTTTTTAGCTTGGAGGCCAGAAACACATTGGCATTGCCTCTGGAATTGGAACAAAATCAATTTTTAATTGGTTTTAAAATCTGGAATGGAACATTCCTGCAGTCATCCATGAACCGACCTTATCCTGCAGAAGTTGAGTGAATCTTGGCCAACCATCTGCCTTGTGAATTGTTTTGTTTGGGCTCCTCATGGGACAGAGAGTACTTGTTGTGCGGTAGTTTTACATCAAGTTGCAGTCCTTCATAATGTTGCTTGAGTGGAGAATTTGAAAAAGTCTCTTGGGGAAAAAATCAAATGCCTTCAGCAATATGCCTTGGAGCTGGATGGACCCACAAGACTTGGAATTACCACCTGCTTTCCTTCATATCTCAGCACAATGACTTTCAAAAAGAAGTGCAGCTTATGCTTGCAGATGAGAGACAGCTCAGAAAATAGACTGTTTTAATGAAGGTCAAACAATGTATTTTATTTGAAAGAAGCTAGTTTTATTGTTCTCTAATTTTAATTAAGTATAGATAGCAGGGTCCTTGTGATAAAAGGAGGGAGGAGCTAACATTTATTAAAGATCTATTTTGGGAGAGGAAGTTTATATATACTCAGAGCAAAGCAGCAAGGCCGATTTTGTCCATTTTACACATGAGAAAACTGAGGTGTTTATATACAGCAAGTAAATCTGGGATTCAAATCCAAACTTGTCTGAAGCCAATGTCTCTTCTGCTCCCATACTACCTTCATTTAAAAGAAAGAAAGAAAGAAAGAAAGAAAGAAAGAAAGAAAGAAAGAAAGAAAGAAAGAAAGAAAGAAAGAAAAAACAACCCTTATTGGCCTTAAAGAAGAATTTGGAGCTCTCCTAGGAAGTTAGTATATAAGTTGTACTTCTTCATATATGACTGGCTTTAGAATACAAGTTTTACTTCCTGGTGCCTGCAGACTTCCATACAGGTTAGGGGTCATCTCCATCTACAATCTTCAGATATATTAGATTGACTCCTCTGAGACCATGCAGGTTGGTACAACAAAACAAACACAGACTTAAAGTCCTGAGTTCCAGTCTTAGTTTTCTAATTTCCTTGTCCATAATTTTGGGCAAGTTTTTTAGGTTCTATGAGCCTCAATGTCCTCCTTATAATTCTCCTTGGGAATAGATAAGAGGCATGTTTTCTTAGCTTGGGTCAATTCCCTTGTATGAGTTTATTATTGTCAAAATCATTATGTATAATAATACTTCCCCAGACTTTGTGACTTAGTTGTCAATTCTTCTCATACATCTGTGGGTTGGCTGGGTGTCTCTGCTTCAATGCTGCTGCAGCAGCTAGAGATGTTCTGTGCTGTGTTTCCTTCTGAGCCGGAGTTGAAGGTTCAACAAGTATTTCAGGGATGTATTTTTAAGATTAATTTAGCTTAGAATTTCATTATATTCACTATTTAAAATCCAAATTTCCATAATCTCTGGTTGTGTTCTCTTAAAGTGTGCATACTGTGACGCAAATGTGGAATAAAGGTTTATTTCTAATAGTGCCCATGAACGGGGAGTCACTTTCCTTCTTGAATCCACTCTGTTCTCACCACAGGGAACATGAATAAAGAAGGAAAATAAGAGGATGACCTACCAATTTCTAAAACAAAATGGAAAACCTATTGTGATGAATATGATAGTCTAAACTACCTTGTAAATCGAAACTCCACATTCTCAGCTTGGAAATAGTTGAAGTAAGTAAGCCTCCAGGAACTTCTAGCATTTGAGTTTGAATGACTGCTTAAGAAGTAAGAGAGATAAAAGAGCAAGAAAATCAAATTTAGTGATCTAATTATAATAATAATAATAGATTTAATATATAGGGTTTTCAATTTCATGGTGTTTTAATATCTGGTTTATATTCCTGGGAGATCTAAGACATTAACTCCAGAGTGTTCTATGGCATCTCATAGGGAAGTATAATTTCAAATCAGAACCCAGAAGAATGGAGTCCCTCTGGAATGACAGCAACAAGGGACATGCAGAGATCTGCTATTTATTTGGGAATTGTGGGATGGGGTGAAATCAGACACTTAAGTCTGAAGTCATCAAAGCAAAAAGTAAACCATATTTGTAATTTTTCTTAAAGTATACTAATTCATAAACATTATTAGGAATAATACAATAGTATCCATTCCAGCCTATCAAGAGCATAACCTGGTGTCCTATTTTAGACCTAAAATAGTTTTTTTTTTCTTTCCACATTTTTTTGTTAGTACATTATAGTTGCACATAATGATGGGATTTGTTGTTACATATTTATACATGCACACAATATAACAATATAATTTGGCCAAAATCACTCTCCAGCACTTCCCCTCCTCCCTCACTGTCTCCCTCCCTATCCCTCTCCTCTCCTCTACTGATCTCCCTTTGATTTCCAGGAGATATCCCCACCCCCATCATTCCTTTCCTATTTCCTCCGTAGCTCCCACATATGAGAGAAGACATTCAAATCTTGACCTTCTGAGTTTGGCTTATTCTGATTAACATAATGGTCTAAAGTTATATCCATTTTCCTGTAAATGACATAATTCCCTTTTTCTTTATAGCCGAATAAAACTCTGAATTTTTTTTATACTTACTGAAGTCAATGCTTCCCCTATTCAAGGAAACACTACTTGAAAGAAGTTATTAATGTAACTTATTTGATATGAATGTGTGTTCAACAGTAAGATCACTTGGCTCCAATCCCAGCTCTACCTGTAAACCTTTTTGTAACTTTCGTTCTTTTTTTTAAACCTTTATTTTATTCATGTATTTGTATGTGGTGCTGAGAATCGAACCCAGTGCCTCACACACGCTAGGCACACACTGTACCACTGAGCCACAACCTCAGCCCACCTGTAACTTTGTTTGACTCTCTTTGCCTCAGTTCCTTCATCTGTAAATGTGGATAATAAAAATATCTACTGCACAGCGTTGTGAGGAGGATTAAATGAGTCAAAAATATCTGGTTCATGGGAAGTACTCCACAGGTATGAGCATTTCATGTTAAACAAATGTTACAATACAGGAGACAAGTATGCAGTGTCATAAATCCAGGCTCTGGGACTTTTATATTCACCTATAACACAGAAGGGCTTTCGGGCAAACCTCAGTCTTCCTTGCCATCCTCTATACCGACAACAGCAACCTGCCGACCAGATTCGAATGATGAACTCCAAGCCAAAGACGACAATCATCACGAATTCCTAAAATATCAGATAAGACACATCAGAGAGAAGCATCATGGACCAAACCACAACAAGAATCTCTGTGAACATTTCTGGGCATATTCTCCAAACCCAACTAAACATGAAAAACATTGAATCCTCATATTGTCTGCATTTACTATCAGGGGAAATTATTCCTTTTCAGGTCAACTCACGCTCCACATTTAAGAATCAGTTTCAACACTAAACGTGCAGGCTGAATAATGTTTCTGTCTCCTCTATAATATATAGTGTAGCTGACGTTAGCTATTCAGTAACATGATTATCTGAGTTGAAGAGTGGACCCTAAAATATAATTGCAAGTTCTATGGAAAACAAAGCTTCTTTTTGTGCAAGGAATGACACAATCCTTAAGCTTTTAAGAGTTGTTCTCGGAGAACAAGAAGTAAATATTTAGGAGTAACTGAGCTCTTTTGTTACAGTGTCAAAATCTCCTTATAAAACTGATTTTTCTAAAGCCTCACCATGTGTGTGGCCCGTATATCTATTGCCAGAAATGAGACCCTGAATCCTCGGAGTCTGAAGCTTGTTAATTATTATGCTGCCCTTTGGCAACAGCTGCCTGAAAAACAACACCTGCGCCAGCAAAATGACTTTGAGATTATTTAGGAAGAGTTGTGAGTTAACCCTGGGGAAAGGCCAGCTAAAGTGGCTCATTAAGCAGTCAGTCATAGAAGGAAAAACCAAACGGAATTTGAAAAGGGAAGTATCTCTGCAACAAACTTAGCAGAGTCACTTGTCCCTAAAGGGGGCAGGTACTGAATTTATTAAAATTGTTTTTTAAAAATAATTCCCTTTCTAGTTTATAAAAAAGGATTGACTTAGCATTTATAATGCAGACAACATTTATTAATTGATTTTTATTACAATGGCTTGTTAAAGTGGTACATGCTCATTACTGAAACTTCCAAACATCACAGACATACAGAGCATTATATAAAGACTGCAATCCACTCCTCACTCTCTCATCCCACTCCCAAGATGAAAACTGTTACCAAATTTATAAAAATGGCATTTTTGTTGCAAGTTTCAGGCAAATGTCTGTTTCTTTAGTTAGAGCATGTGATGATGTGCTGCACTTTTGAAACATCTAGTAGAGACACATCATTCTATCCTTCTGTTATTTTGTACTAAGTAATCTGCAAATATTTCTCATGATGGGAAATAAATCTTCCATATTATCATTCCTTACTCACAGCGACTTAGAACTTCTCACAGGATAAATCTCAGAAGATAACTTTATGCACAGATCTCCAAAACTCTGGTCAATACATCTACTGATTGAGAATCTGAGGGTTTTGATTAGTTTTGGCTTTGTTTTGGTTTTGAATGTGTATCTGAGTAATTGAGTCTATTTATTTAATAAGGTTTCAAAAGTGTCTGATCATCTGTTTTCATCCAGCACATCTTTCCACATATAGAAACCATGCAAAATAAAAAAATTAAAAAAAAAGAGAAAAAAAAGAAATCTAGCCAAGGCCTAAAATGCCCACGTGGCTATACCTTGGTGCAATGTAAGTTTAGTGGAAGGTCCATTTTTTCCTTAACCCTGTCCTTGACTCACATTTATGTGAGGAAATTTGGTACTCCTGTTGTGAGACATCGTGTCGTGAAGGATACCCAAGAAAACCTGAAATGGGACCTGTGTCCCCTGGTACTACCATGTGATGATTTTTATTTTTCATGGAAACAGATAGTACCAATAGATATATAACCATTGTTCTTAAGAAAAGTATGCCAAGGGTTCTGTGTTATTTCTGTGGTACAGTGAGGCAGGATAAATTCTATTTGCAAACTGTTTTCTTGAGGTCCATTGCTCAAAAATATTGCTTGCTGCCGTTCCCCCATCTCTTCTGTTTTTTTTTTTTAATTTGACCTTTATACATACTAGAGGGGTTCATCCCAACAAACTCACACATGCATGGAAATTGATTTCAGTTTATGATCCCACTGCTTTTCCCTCCTATCCTTCTTCCCTTCTCTCATTCTGCTTCCTCTGCTTTACTAGATTTCAGTTCACTCATCTATTAATTCATATATGATTGCTCTTTTCTACCTGATAATAAAGGTGATGTTCCCTGGGGTATATTTATATATGCACATGACATGATTTTTTAAAAATTCATTCTCCATTGCCCTCTTTCCCATTCCTCCTCTTTGCCTCTCTGTCTCCTTCTACACTATTGATCTTCCCTTTATATTATCCTATTCTTCTTTCCCCCTTTTCTTTATTTTACTTTGGCTTCCACATATGAGAGAAAACATTCGACCTTTGAGTTTCTGAGTTTTGATATTTCAGTTTTGAAGCTGTTTTTTGGTTTTGTTTTTAAAAGAGATCAGAGAAAAAATGGCGACATGCTGTTTTTTTTCCACCTCAGGAAGCAAAACCTGGTAGAGTTGAAAGGAGAAATATAGAAATCCACAGTTATATTTGGGGAATTCATCACTTCCCTTCTCAGAATTGCTGGAATAGGACTAGTGGAAAGAAAATCAGCAAGCTTATATAATATTTGAATAAAATAATAACTTACAGGATCTAATTGGCAGATATAGAATATTCCACTCAACAACAGCAGAATACAGATTTTTTTTATTCTTTGTCAATGTTCTAAGGAATATGTACCAAGATAGATTATATCCTAGGTCAAAAGCAAACTTCAAAGAGTTTGAAAAAATGAAATCATACAGACTATGGTAAAACCGCAATGAAATCAAACTGAAAATCAACAATGAAAGGACAAATCTCTAAACATGTGGAAAGTAAACACGTTTCTTAGTAATTCATTAGTCAAAGGGAAGTCTCAAAGGAAATCACAAAATGCATAGCATGGGAAAAAAATGAAGATATATTAAAATTAAGGAGGTGCAGTTAGAGCAGTGCTGAAAGAGAAACTGATAGCACTAAATGTTTGTATTAGAAATAAGAAGAGGTCTAGCCAAGTCTATCAGGGAGGTGAGGCAGGAGGATTGTGTTTGAGGTCAGCCTGGGCAACATAAGCAAGATACTATCTGAAAAAAAAGAAAAAAAAAAAAAAAGAAAGAAATAAGGACTTAAACAAACAAGCTAGGATTCTAGCTCAAGAAATTAGAAACACAGAGTAAAATAAACCCAAAGAAAATAGAAAGAGGGACATAATACAGATAAAAGCATGGATTAATAAAATAAGAAAAAAAGGAAAAAGGAAATTCATGAAACAAAAAGTTGGTTCTGTGAAAAAATCAATAAAATTGGTAAAATTCTTGCAAGTTGACAAAAAAATCACCAGTATTGGAAATGTAATAGAGGATATCACTATAGATACTATAGCTATTAAAAATAATAAAGAGATACTATGAATAAATTTATGTATATAAATATGACAAATTTGAAGATATTGACTAATCCATAAAACTCAACAAAGAAGAAATAGATAATCTGAATAATGAGTCCGATAATCTCTAAAGAAATTGAATTTATAGTTAAGAAGATTTCAAAAAAGAACTGTCCAGGCCAAAAGATTTTACTGCTTAAGTCAACCACATACTTAAAGGAAAATAATGCCAATTTCACACAATTTTTTCCAGAAAATAGTAAAGGAGAAAACACTTCTGGATTCCTTTTTCTTAAAGAGACAGAGTCTCATTATGCTGCCCAGGCTGGCCTCGAACTCCTGGGCTCAAGCAATCCTTTTGCCTCAATGTCCTGAGTAGCTGGGATGACAGGTGTGTGCCACTATACCTGGTTAAAGAATACAAAACAAAGCAAAACAAAAATTGACAAATCAATATCTTTAATGCAAGTAGATACAAAAATCCTCACAAAATTTCAGCAAAATGATCCCTTCAATATATAAAAATACATATTCCACAAACAAGTAAAATTTATTCCAGGTATTCAAGGACAGTTCAATATTTGCAATCAACGAATATAATGCATTATATCAACAAACTAAAGAAGAAAAAAAATATAACCTTATAAATTGATGCAAAAAAAGTTTTTGACAAAATTCAATGCATATTCATGGTGAAAACTTTCAATAAGTTAGGAATAGAGAGTGATTACCTCAAGCTGATAAATTACGTTACAAAAATCCTACAGCTAACATCATATTTAATGGGAAAAGACTGACTGCTTCCTCCAAAATCAAGAACTGGGCAAGATGTCTACTTTCAACACTTTTATTCAACATTGTTCAATAAGTTATAGTCCTTACAAGAGGCAAATAAAGGCGCAGTTGGGAAAAGCAAACATAAAATGGTCTCTATTTTCAGATGACACAATTGTCAACAGAAAATCTCAAGGAATCTACAGACACTCTGAGAACTAATAAGTGACTTCAATAAAGTTGCAGAATATATGATCAAAATGAAAAAGCCAATCACATTTCTGTGTACTAATAAGGAGCATGTGGTAAATTAAAAACATGATATTATTTAGTTATTCCAAATAAAAATAATATTAAATTTATGCTTAGAAAAACATGTGGTTTATATATTCCGAAAATTACAAAATGCTGATGAAAGAAATCAAAGAAGACCTAAATGAGTGGAGTCAAATACCATGCTCATAAATTGCAAAACTTGACATAAAGTTGCTAATTATTCCCAAACTGATACATAGATCTTATGAAACTCCTCTCAAAATCTCAGCAAAGATTTTTTGGAGATGGAAATAAACTTACTCCAAAATGATATGGAAATTTGCAGGCCCTAGAAAAGCTAAAACAATCCTAATAAAGAAGAATAAAGCAAAAGGAATCACTTTATCTGATATTAAGGTCTACTACATAACTCCTGTAGCCAAGACTGGGTGGTATAGGCAGAGGGATGGACATACAGAACAATGTATCAGAATAGAGAACTCAAATTGGTCCGCGCAGACATGAGTTGCAGAAGCGATTCAATGACGAGAACAGTCTTTCAAACAAATGCTGGAGAACTGGACATTCACAGGCAAAACAACAATGATGACAAACAAACAAACAACCCCCCCCAATACCCCTCAATATATTTCTTATACCTTGTACAAAAATCAGTTAAGGCCTGGTACCGTGGCACATGCTTGGAATTCCAATGGTTCAGGAGGCTAAGGCAGGAGGATGGTGAGCTCAAAGCCAGCCTAGCAACCTAGTGAGACCCTGTTTCAAAATAAAATATAAAATGGGCTGGGAGCCGGGTGTGGTGGTGCATCCCTGTAATCCAAGTGACTTGGGAGGCTGAGTCAGGAGGATCGTGAGTTCAAAGCCAGCCTCAGCAACTTAGCCAGGCCCTAAGCAACTCAGTGAGACCCTGTCTCTAAATAAAATACAAAATAGGGCTGGGGATGTGTCTCAGTGGCCGAATGTCCCTGAGTTCAATCCCTGGTTCAAAAAAAAAAAAAAAAAGGGCTGGGGATGTGCTTCAGTGGTTAAGCACACCTGGGTTCAATCCCTGGTAACAAACAAACAAACAAACAAACAAAAAACCCACAAAAATCAATTAGGAAGGATCCTGGGCTTAATTATTAGATAGAAAATAGTAAATTTTTTAAAGAAAAGTATGAGAAGATTTTGGGAACTTGGGCTAAGCAAAGAGTTCTTAGACTTTACACCCAAATCACAATTATTAAACTGAAAATTTGATAGATTAGATTGCATCAAAGTTAAAATGTTTTGCTCTGGGAAAGCCCACGTACAGAAGATGGAAAGATGAACTATAGACTAGGAGAAAATATTTGCAACCCACATATCTGACACTAGTATCTAGCATATATAAAGAAATCTCAAAACTCAACAGAAAACCAAAAATTCAATAACAAAAGTCAAAAGGTATGAACAGAATATTTTTAGTAAATGTGAAAACAAAGAGAATATATTGCTGATGAATAAGCATGTGAAAAGATATTTGACACCATGAGCCATCAGGGAAGTGCAGATTAAAACCACAATGAGATATCACTACACACTTAAGAGAATGTCTAACATAAAAAACAGGATGAAAATAGTGACAACACAAAATGCTGAGGAGGATGTGGAGAAGCTGCATCACTCCAACATTTTGGTGGGAATGTAAAACAGTAGAGTCCCTCTAGAAAATAGTTTAGCAGTTTCTTATAAAACAAAACATGATTACCATATAACTTGATCATTGTATTCTTGGGCATTTATGTTAGAGAAATAAAAACTTGTGTTTGTACAAAAACCTGTACATGAATATTCATAGCAAATATATACATAACGACCTTGAACTGAAAACAGCTCAGATGTCTTTTACCATAGAGTGGTTGAACAAGCTGTGTGTGATACATACATACCATGGAATACTATACAACAAGATTAATGAAATACCCATACACACAATTGGGATCAATTGCCAGGGAATTATACTGATTGAAAAGAAGTCAATCCTAAAAGTTATACACCATATTATTCCATTTGGATCACATGTTTGAAATGAAAAAAACATTTAGAAATAGAGAACAGATTAGTGACTGTTGGGAGCTGGTCTGGTGGGGAGAAGGAGTGGGCAAGTGGGAGGGAGGAGGTGAGCAACTTGAGAGATTCCTGTGGTGATGGAATGGTTGAGCATCTTCACTCTGATATGTGACAAAATTGCACAGAACTTAAACACACACACACATGTGTACAAGTAAAACTGGAGAAATCTGAATAAGCTCTGTGTATTTTGTCAATATTATTATCCTGGTTGTGGCATTATACTATAGTTTTGCAAAAGGTGATCAGTTGGGGAAATTGGGTAAATGTACACATGATGTCTCTTTATTATTTCTTACAACTGCTTGTGAATCTACAATTAATAAGATTTTCAATAAAGAACCATCACCAATGATTAGCCAAGGAAATGTGTTCTGCTTCAAGTCCAGACGCTAGATCTGATCTCACTATGTGTTGGTTTAGTGGTGTTTTCTAAATCATCTTTTGCATAGGCCTCCATTTTCTTTTCAAATGAGTTAAAAATCTGTGTGTTTAGTTGAGATGATTTAGATTAGTGGTGGTTATCTGGTCCTTATTTGGCCAGAAATTAGACAGATTCTGGTGCTTTCACTGCTTTTCCTTGGGATAAACTGATTCCCCTTCTCTCACTTGGTTCTCGTTGGATGCTATACCGTCACAGTATTAAGTAAATACTTTCGCTTAAATGGCTGCTGAGGAAATTAGTGAATTATATTCGGAGTACTTGATCTATGTGGAGGAAAGTTGTAATGTAAAGCTAGTGTTATTAATTTTGGTTCTATCCTTCTATTATACAGAAGCCACTAAGAGGTTTGGCTGTGGCAGCCCTCTATAAAACCAAAGACAATGCTTGTTATTTTTATCACTAGTCTTGAAGAAGTTGTAGTCCTTCCTCATTAGTCCTCATGTAATTTTGGGAAAACATAGAGCACCTTTCCTATTTTTAAAGACTAAGGAAATTCATATAAAAATCAAGAAATCTAAGAGGCCATGGTAGAATTAGTCCTGAGTTCTATCTAGAATATCTATTAAGATCACTAATCAAGCATTAAACATCTTTTCTAGATATTAAATAAGCCTCTTCATATGTCACACCAGAGAATTTTGACACTATTTCATTGGTAGATATGGCTTTGCTGTATTATTTGAGATTTAAATTCCATTCTTGAAGTTATTTTGTATTTTAGTTGCTTATGGTTTTTAGGTAATGATTGATTGATTTTTTTTGTGGGGTACAAATTCACAATGCCTAAAACCACATGTTCTAGTTGTTTTCTCATTAATTAACAGCACTGTTCATTAAAACACAGTGACCTTTGTCTAATCTACAAGCTGTCTGCTGTGACTATTAGTTTTTTTCCTGTGTTATGCCATCAAATGGTATTTTTGTGAAGATGAAATGCCACCATTACAAGCTCCGTGACATTTGCACCAATTCTTGAAGAGCTGTGGCTAATTAGACATACAAAATTGGAACTATTGCCTTTATCCACAATATCAGCATAATCAATTTCCAGCTATTTTTGCTCCTTTTTTGTGTGTGCACATACTTAACGTAGCACAGGGCGAGCAGGCCAGTGTGCCTCCTCACACAATCCCTGCAGGAAAAGACTGTGCGATGTTAAACCATATTGTAAATCACAAAGAAAAGCATCAGTCAGGAGAGTTGCAGTTGTAATTCTTCATAATTTAGAAAATCCTACCAGTATAATACACATTAAGGAAATGAAATCAAGATCTAGAAATGGTTCCTCACTTAAATCAGAAAGTGGAAAGAGATATATAAAAGTAAATCATTTTTTGTATTTTATCTCTCTGAAGAGCAGAAAAATATCTCAAAAACATGCTTACTAACCATTACTTAAGGGACATCACATACTATCATCAAACTAGTTTTCAAAATTTTCCCTATTTTTTTGGAAGATACATTAATTATTGGTGTATTAGAAGAGAATTTGAAACAACGATTTGCATTGCTGTTGAAGACAGATCAGCACTTTCAGAATCGTGCCTGCATGGTGATGGTGGTGGTGAGAATACCATGGAACTTTACCAAGGTGCTCAGCAGGCACTGCCCGGGGGTAGGGGTGTAGGTTGGAGGATACAGACATAGGAGTCAGGTGGAGATGGGAAAGTAGAACACAGTATGAAGGGGTACTGATGCTTCATACTCGGAAGCAATGACTGAAAGTTTTGAAGTACAATTGGGACTAGCTCCTCTGTCTGGAAGGCTTAGGAAGACATTGATGGGTGAATTAGTTTAAGTAGCACCAGAAAATCCATTACCTCTATAGGTCTTCTCTAGTTTTGTTAGTTGATTTTTAAAATTTTCCTAAACATGATTTATCCCTTCAAGATTTTCATACCTGTTAAATGGAATTCTCCTTATGAAAATCAATTTGCTTAACCATATCTGTATGGCAATGTTCATTTGTCCCAGAAGTTCTTCAGAGGAGAAAACGAAAGGGAGAAGTTTGAAAATGCCCCATCCAAATGACTGATTTACACTTTGTTACTGAGGAAGGAACAGGGCTTATTTTTAGCAGGTAAAGGGGCCACACATTAAGAACGTGGGGCAGGGGCAGGAAGTTGGGTGCCTCTCTTTTGGGGAGAAGAATAGCACTACAAGATATGAGACCACTGGGGCATTTCTGGTCCCCATCCCTACCCCAGGAGTTGATCCTAGTGTGGTCCTGTGCATCCCAGTTACCAGTTGGGATGTCACAAGGAGGACGTCTACCCTCTCTTGTAGTGATTTTACCGGTAGGTGCCATCATGCCTCCTTAGTATGTGTTAGCCACTCAAGTGATCCCTTCTAGGCTGGTCACATCAGCATCACAGTGGAGGATGTCTCAGGCCTTCAACCACCATAGGGAGGATCCATCCATGAGGCCAGTCTGTGGTGGTGCCCTTTAGGAAGGAGCCTCAGTTGGCGATGATACAATGTGAAACAGGAATTTCACATATTCCCTTCTTCCCTCCATAAAAATGGAAACTGCCTCACTGTGTTCTTTTTGGTGGTCTATCCCACCCCAAAAACATAATTACACCTTAAATGGTTTGCAGTTGATATTATGGGTGTGTATTCAGCCACATGTACATACAGAAGGACTGGAATTAAATCTTTGTAGCTGGAAAAATTGACAAGAGGTTGCTGCACCTTGAACTGAGCCCACATAATCTATTTTGTCATAATTTTGTGAACTAATCACAAATTAACCAGTTCAACTTAGAACAGTAGCTGAGAACCCTAAATCAGATCAAAATGGAAACACCAAAGTCTTCAAAATAAACAAAATCAAATCAAGTTTTTGTTTGATTCAAATTGCTGATTTGTCAATTTTTCATTAACTTATAGACTTTTCTTTCTCTTAAGAGTTATACAAGCTTTCCCCCATATTATATGATTCACAATTTAAAAATGAACACTGTTACCAGAAATAAAATTAGGCCATTTTTTTTGTTTTTTTAATTCTATTTATTTAATTTTTTTAAATTTAATTTTTGATTCATAGAACACAAATGGACTACAGCAATAGTTTTTCTGGTTGTACACAAAGTAGAGTCACCCCACCTGTGCATTCATACATGTACACAGGGCAATGATGTCTGTCACACATACTGTTATTATTCTTACCCCCCAACCTCAACCCCACCCCTCCCTTCCCTCTATGCTCTCTATCCTTTCTCCATTCTTGCCATCATTCCACCCCACATTGTGCATCATCATTCACTTATCAGAGAGACCATTCGGCCTTTGGATTTTTGGGATTGGCTAATCTCACTTAGCATAATAGTCTCCAACATCATCCATTTACCTACATATGCCATAATTTTATTCTTCTTTATGGCTGAGTAATATTCCATTGTGTATATATACCACAGTTTCTTTATCCATTCATCTATTGAAGGACATCTAGGTTGGTTCCACAATCTAGCTATTGTAAATTGAGCAGCTATGAACATTGATGTGGCTGCATCACTGAAGTAATCTGATTTTAAGTCCTTTGGGTATAGGCCAAGGAGTGGGATAGCTGGGTCAAATGGTGGATCCACTCCAAGTTTTCTAAGGAACCTCCACACTGCTTTCCAGAGTGGCTGCACCAACTTGCACTCCCACCAGCAATGTATGAGTGTACCCTTTCCCCATATCCTCACCAACACCTGTTGTTGCCTGTATTCTTAATAAAAGACATTCTAATTGGGGTAAGATGAAATCTTAAGGTGGTTTTGATTTGCATTTCTCTTATGACGAGGGATATTGAACATTTTTTCATAAATCTGTTGATTGCTTGTAACTATTTCTCTGTAAAGTGTCTGTTCATTTCCTTGGTCCATTTATTGATTGGGTTATTAGTATTCTTGGTGTAAAGATTTTTGAGCACTTTGTAGATTCTGGAGATTAGTGCTCTATCTGAAGCGTGTGTGGCAAAGATTTTCTCCCACTCTGAAGGCTCTCTCTTCACATTGCTGATTGTTTCCTTTGCTGAGAAAAAGCTTTTAAGTTTGACTCTATCCCAATCATTGATTCCAGCTTTTATTTCTTGCGCTTTGGGAGTCATGTTAAGGAAATCTGGTCCTAGGCCAACGTGATGAAGATTTGCACCTATTTTCTCTTCTATTAGGTGCAGGGTCTCTGGTCTAATTTCTAGGTCCTTGATCCATTTTGAGTTGAGTTGAGTTGTACAGGGTGAGAGATATGGGTTTAGTTTCATTTTGCTGCATATGGATTTCCAATTTTCCCAGCACCATTTGTTAAAGAGGCTGTCTTTTCTCCATTGTATGTTTCTGGCTCCTTTGTTAAGTATGAGATAGCTGTATTTATGTGGGTTTGTCTCTGTGTCCTCTATTCTGTACCACTGATCTACCTGTCTATTTTGATGCCAATACCATGCTGTTTTTGTTACTATTGCTCTGTAGTATAGTTGAAGTTCTGGTATTGTAAAACCCCCTGCTTCGCTCTTCTTGCTAAGGATTGCTTTAGCTATTCTGGGTCTCTTATTCCTCCAAATGAATTTCATGATTGCTTGCTCTATTTCTATGAGGTCCGTCATTGGGATTTTAATTGGAATTGCATTGAATTTGTATAGCGCTTTTGGAAGTATGACCATTTTGACAATATTATTTCTGCCTATCCAAGAACACGGGAGATCTTTACATCTTCTCAGATTCTCTTTAACTTCTTTCTTTAGTGTTTTGTAGTTCTCAGTGTAGAGGTCTTTCGCTTCTTTTGTTAGATTGATTCCCAAGTATTTTATTTTTTTTTTGAGGTTATTGTGAATGGGGTAGTTTTCCTAATTTCTCTCTCAGAGGATGCATCACTTACAAATAAAAATGCATTAGATTTATGAGCATTAATTTTATATCCTGCTACTTTACTGAATTCATTTATGAGTTCCAGAAGTTTTCTGGTGGAATTCTTAGGGTCTTCTAAATAGAGAATCATGTCATCAGCAAATAGGGATAGTTTGAGCTCTTCTTTTTCTATTCGTATTCCTCTAATTTCTTTGGTCTGTCTAATAGCTCTGGCTAGAGTTTCAAGAACAATGTTGAATAGTAGTGGCGAAAGAGGGCATCCCTGCCTTGTTCCAGTTCTCAGGGGGAATACTTTCAATTTTTCTCCATTTAGAATGATGTTAGCTGTGGGCTTAGCATAGATAGCCTTTACAATGTTAAGGAATGTCCCCACTATCCCTATTTTTTCTAGTGTTTTGAGCATGAA
>JAJEJO010001128.1:496354-586110 GCA_020662805.1 Glaucomys volans | reverse complement strand
ACTATCCCTATTTTTTCTAGTGTTTTGAGCATGAAGGGGTGCTGTATTTTATCAAATGCTTTCTCTCCATCTATTGAAATAATCATGTGGTTCTTGACTTTAAGTCTGTTGATGTGGTGAATTACATTTATTGATTTCCGGATGTTGAACCAACCTTGCAACCCCGGGATGAAATGCACTTGATCATGGTGCACTATTTTTTTAATATGCTTTTGTATGCCAAAATCTTAACAAAATTTTGTTAAGAATTTTTGTATCTATGTTCATTAGGGATATTGGTCTGAAATTTTCTTTCCTTGATGTGTCCTTCTCTGGTTTTGGTATCAGGGTGATATTAGCTTCATAGAATGAGTTTGGAAGGGTTCCCTCCTCCTCTATTTCATGAAATACTTTGAGGAGTATTGGAATGAGCTCTTCTTCGAAGGTCTTGTAGAACTCAGCTGTGAATCCATCCAGTCCTGGACTTTTCTTTGTTGGTAGACTTTTGATGACTTCTTCTATTTCATTGCTTGAAATTGACCTATTTAAGTTGTGTATGTCCTCCATATTCAGTTTGGGTGGCTCATATGCCTCTAGGAAGCTGTTGATGTCTTCGAGGTTTTCTATTCTGTTGGAGTATAAATTTTCAAAGTAACTTCTTATTATGTTTTGTATTTCAATTGTGTCTGTTGTAATATTTCCATTTCCATCATGAATTTTAGTAATTTGGAGTTTCTCTCTCCTTCTCTTCATTAGTGAGGCTAAGGGTTTATCAATTTTGTTTATTTTTTCAAAGAACCAACTTTTCGTTTGTCAATTTTTTGAATTCTTTTGTTTCAATTTCATTGATTTCAGCTCTGATTTTGATTATTTCCTGTCTTCTACTACTTTTGGTGATGATCTGTTCCTCTTTTTCTAGGGCTTTGAGCTGTAATGTGAGGTCACTGATTTGTTGACTTTTCATTCTTTTATTAAATGCACTCCAAGCAATGAATTTTCCTCTTAGCACTGCTTTCATAGTATCCCAGAGATTTTGATATGTTGTATCTTTGTTCTCGTTGACCTCTAAGAATCTTTTAATTTCCCCCCTAATGTCTTCTGTTATCCATGTATCATTCAATAGCATATTATTGAATCTCCAGGTGTTGGAGTAGTTTCTGTTTCTAACTTTCTCGTTGATGTCTAATTTCATTCCATTATGATCTGATAGTATACAAGGTAGTATCTCTATGTTTTTGTATTTGTTAAGAGTAGCTTTGTGGTATAACATATGGTCTATTTTAGAGAAGGACCCATGAGCTGCTGAGAAGAAAGTGTATTTGCTTTTTGATGGATGGAATATTCTATATATGTCTTTTAAGTTCAAATTAGTGATTGTGTCATTGAGTCCTATGGTTTCTTTGTTCAATTTTTGCTTGGAAGATCTGTCCAAGGGTGAGACAGGAATGTTAAAGTCCCCCAGTATTATTGTGTTTTGGTCTATTTGGTTTCTGAAATTGAGAAGGGCCTGATTGACGTATGTGGATGCACCATTGTTTGGTGCATAAATATTTATGATTGTTATGTCTTGCTGATTTATGCTTCCGTTAAGCAGTATGAAATACCCTTCTTTATCCCTTCTGATTAACTTTGACTTGAAGTCTGCTTTATCTGAAATGAGGATGGAAACTCCTGCTTTTTTACTCAGTCCATGTGCATGGTATGTTTTTTCCCAGCCTTTCACCTTTAGTCTGTGGGCATGTTTTTCCATGAGATGAGTCTCTTGAAGGCAGCATATCGTTGGGTCTTTCTTTTTAATCCAGTCTGCCAGTCTATGTCTTTTGATTGATGAGTTTAGGCCATTTACATTCAGGGTTATTTTTGAGATATGACTTGTATTTCCTGCCATTTTAGCTTTTTTGGGGTTTTTAGCTTAACTTTGTTTCTCCTTTGATTGACTCTTTCTTTAGGGTAATTCCTCTCCATGTTGACTGAGATTGTTGTTTTTTGTTTCTTCCTCTTTGAATATTTTGTTGAGAATGTTCTGTAGGGCAGGCTTTCTCTTGTGAATTCTTTAAGCTTTTGTTTATCATGGAAGGATTTTATTTCGTCATCAAATCTGAAGGTAAGTTTTGCTGGATATAAGATTCTTGGTTGGCATCCGTTTTCTATCAGAGCTTGAAATATGTTGTTCCAGGCCCTGCTTGCTTTTAGGGTCTGGGCTGAGAAATCTGCTGATATCCATATTGGTTTCCCCTGTATGTAATCTGCTGCTTTTCTCTCGCAGCCTTTAAAATTCTATCTTTGTTTTGTATGTTAGGTATTTTCATTATAATGTGCCTTGGTGTGGATCTGTTGTAATTCTGTGTGTTTGGTGTCCTGTAAGCCTCTTGTAATTGATTATCCATCTCATTCATCATATTTGGGAAATTATGATTATTCGTACTCTTGGTTTGTATCTTGGTTTGTATTCATACAGATTATTCATACTCTTGGATTGTATTCTGTGCCTTCCTCAATCCCAATAACTCTTAAGTTTGGTCTTTTCATGATGTCCCATATTTCTTGGAGGTTTCGTTCATGATTCCTAACCATCTTCTCTGTTTGTTTGACTTTGTTTTCAAGATTAAATATTTTGTCTTCATTGTCTGAGGTTCTGTCCTCCAAGTGATCTATTCTGTTAATTATGCTTTCTATTGAGTTTTTAACTTGGTTTATTGTTTCCTTCATTTCCTTGTTTCCTTCAAGGATTTCTGTTTGTTTTTTTCTCAGAACTTCTATCTCTTTATTGAAATGATTTTTTGCTTCCTGCATTTACTCTATTAGCTGATTATTCATAGCCTGAATCTGCTCTTTCATCACATCATTCTCTTCTTGGATCGTTTTAATTATGAACATTCTGAACTCCCTTTCTGTCATTCTTTCTACCATGCTGTCTTTGGGTTCTCTTGATATATCATCTAGGTTTGTTTGGGACACTTTCTTCTCGTGTTTTCTCATGTTGCTCGTGTGTCTTTTCCTCAAGTAGTGCAAATCAGAGGGATTGCGATTTCCCTGTGAAGACTTAAAGTGTCCCTGCAGATTTCCAGTAACTCACCTGATGTGTGAGAGGTGCTTGATCAAGCGGTGACCCAAGAAAGCTGCTGTCCCACTACCTCCAGGTTGGGAATGATCAATGCTTCTGGGCAGAGGCAACCTGGTGTTGATAGACAATCAGATACAGCAAGGTGCTAGACCTGGGCCAGGGTGTGGACGTGGGCACTAGACCAAGTTGGGATGGGGGCACAGAACTGTGCTCAGTGATGGAGACACTGGGCTTGAGAGCCCAGGCAGGCCTGAGCTCTTCGCTGGGGGCTCAGTTGGTGGCAGGTGGTCACTCTCTGCCAGGGAAGCTGCAAAATGATGCCAAAGGGCCCAAAGTCCCCGCTGGAGCCGGCGCTGCCTCCCCTCCAGGCCAGATTCACCAGGAACCGCAGCACTGTGGCCCTGCCGGAAGACCTGAGCTCTGCTCTGAGGACTCAGGCAGCCGAAGATCCTTTTTTTTGTTTTGTTTTTTGCAGTACTGAGGATGGAACCCAAGGTTTTGTGCATGCAAGTGTTCCATCACAGAACTATAGCTCGAGATGAATATTTTTGTTTTATAAGGTACATGCAAGGTTAATGGGTTTTTTCTTATGTATAAGGATTTAAAATGAAAATTTAAGATATTTATAAAAATTTAAATAGAATTCCTTGAACCCAACAAAGGATGTCTTTCAGTTGAGAGAGACATCTCTGGGCTTAAAGAAAGGGTTGCACATCAGCCAACTGACTATAAAGCAAACCTTATCTTCTCTTGTTGGTGATATTTCTCCCATGGGCTGAAGTGGACACCTGGGACAAGACAAGAGGTAGGATAGCCTTTGAGCTACTGAGGGGCTGAGTCAGGTCAGGGCTGGGCCTGCTCTTGGAGAATTTTCAGAACTTCTTACTTTTCTTGTTTGGGAGTTACATCTGCTTAGAGTTGCCCTTTCCTGGACCGAAGAAATTGCTCTTATACTTCGAGTTCCAGAAAATCTGCCCTTCCTTTAGGGTATTTATATAGTTTAGTCTAATTAAGTACTCTGCAAAATTCATTTTGTTTATGGATGTTCTATTTCTCATGAATTCACTTTGAAAATGTATACCCTCACCATAAACATGCAGTGTGAACACTGTGTTCTACCACCCTTGAGAGGAAAATAAGACATACAACTAGAAAACTCAAGAAGTGCAGTGTCCTGAATGCTGCTGGGGTGGTGGTTCTGGAGAAACTCCTTTCCCATTGTTGTGGCTTCTTGAACTGGGCAGGGGCGGCGTTCACTGGGTGTTGACCCTTCCTTCAGTTCAAGGTTTTGGATTTGGTAAAACCCAATTAACATAGTTTTATTAATCCAGTAAGATTAATATTCTGAAAAACAACTAGTTAGACATTAAAAAAATTGGAACAAGTTAATTGTCCTGTAATTTTTTTAACCTGCCTACTTTGCTTTATTGACACTGATTACAACAAAAGGGTGAGTGGCTTCTTACCACAAGAGGTCTTGTTATCAGCAAGTGCCTATTTTGATTAAGCTATAGGACAGTAATTGCTGAATATCCCTCTTATGACTTATACTGCTGACCAATTTTATTTTCATTTGGGGTCAGTCTTTTTTTTTTTTTTTTACTTTTTTACTAGAATGAAAAGAGTTTTCACCAGTGGTTATGCTTGTGTTAAGGACAGCTCAGGGACGGGGGAAACAAATTAGAAATATTTATTTACTTTATTTGTGCATGTTTTAAGAAGAATCTCCAAATATCTTGGGGTTTTGGAGAAAATGAAGATTCAGGGTGGAGCCAAAGTGGGTCCTGAAGGTTAAACAGAAGCAGTCTGTATTCTGTTTACTCACACACTAACTAGGAAGCCTGAGCCTGTGTTGGAGGGTCCAAGGCCTGAAAACCTCAACTGTAGGCTGTCAGTTGGAGTTATATTTTGCTTGTTGGTAGACTGGGAAAATGGCAGGCGTAGCCTGGGAGAAACAGAAACCTGGGTTTGTGGTTTTCAGAGAAGAAAAGGCTTTGAGCTATGTAGTGTGGGAGTGCGTGCAGCAGGACTCAGAACTATCTGAATGTTCACTGCACAAAAGTTTTCAGAACCTGATGTTGGGACTCAGTCAATTGGGTTCATATAAAAAAATAGGAGAGAGGACAGATAAATCATGAGTAAGTCAGGCCTCATAGGAAAGGGAGTCAAGAGTTACCAGGACATGCTGGAATCAGAAGTTGCTGGGGTGCAGGGTTGTCCCATTTGATCAGTTATCCCACTCCTTGGTAAATATCCAAAGATATCTCCTTAGTAGATATCCAAAAATCAGAACACTCCAGTGATGCAGCCATATCAGTTTATGGCAGTCCAATTCCCAATACTTATAGCATGGAACCAACTGAGATACCCTTCAACAGATGAATGGATAAAGAAAATGTGGTTTATATACACAATGGACTATTACTCAGCCATAAAGAAGAATGACTTGATGACGTTTACCAGTAAATGGAAGGATCTTGAAGCTACCATGCTAAGTGAAATAAGTCAGAACACCAAAGGTGGAGTGTTCTCTCTGATATGCAGATGCTAACATACAATAAGTGGGGGTGGGGAATAGAAGTTCAATGAGGTAGACAAAAGGGAATGAAGGGAAGGGAGTGGGGGATAGGAAAAGGAAAGACAGTGGAGTGAATCTGACATAAATTTTCTATGTACATATATGAATATACCACAGTGAATCTCACCATCATGTACATCCACAAGAATTAATTTAAAAAATAACTATGGGTAAGTGGCAGAAAGGTCAATAGAGGGAAGGGAGCAGGGATGGGGAGAAGGAAGGGGAAGGAGAGGTACTGGGGTCTGAATTAGAACAGGATATCGTCCATGTTTGTATAATTATGTCAAAATGGATTCTACTGTCATGTATAACTAAAAAGAACCAATAAAAAAGAAAAACAAGAGAGACAAAAATTCAAAAATGAAAATCTACAGCTGTCCCTATTAAGAGTATACACAAATAGAAAGTTCATTTTAACTCAGGGAAATCTCTGATTGACATTAAAAAGCTTATTATCCTCAATACTTTGGGGATATGTACTCATACATGGATAGTATTGGATCAATATTCCATTAAACCATTCAGTCCCAAGTTTTTGATTCTTGGGAATGACATAGATATATTAAAATAGATCAGAAATCATAATCTACAGCCTATATGTCTTGTTACATAATTTTATTATCATATAAGTATATCATATATAATTATGTATCATATGCTATGTTTAAATTTTTATAGGTGTTCCACATCTGGAATGATGGGACAAAATGGGTTAATAACATTTTCTAAATTGAAGGAACATTTGAAGCTTTCTATCATTTTGAATATTAAGACCACAAAGACATTTCAAATATATAAAAGATAATTTAAATTTCAATTTTATTAACTATGGGAGTCTTCACAGTATATTCTTTATGAAATCTGTCATGATTCTGAGATATCTATTTATATCTCTAATTGTTTCTAGTCATCCATCAAAGTTATTCAAGACCGGTTATGCTATAAATCAAGTCTACTCTTAAATTGAGTAAGATGAAGGATCTGCTCATTGATAATCTAGAACTAATAAAATGAGTTCTTTTGCCTGTTGTTCATCTGAATCATTAAATGGTAGATTAAGAGTAAATACATCTTCTTTATCTATTGTTTAAGAAAAACTGAGATGATATTAAAAACAAAAAACTACCTGGGAATTTTCAGGTGTTTTGGAGTACCATGTTTGGTTATCTCTAAATATAAGATATAGCACTTAGCAAATATTTGTCAATTTAATTTAATGGTGAATTATTCTGACAGAAGAATCCAAGGAACACATCGGGTGTTCATTGTTTCAATCACAGTCTATTTCTCTGTTGTGTTATTCAACACACCACTTTCTGATTCCCATTTGTTTCTCCAAAGTTTCCTTGTTGGAGAGAAAATGCCTCATCTTGCTATGTCTAACTTTTATCTGAGGTTGAGAGGACTCTCCTGTACAGAGCCATCACTCTTACTTGCTCATAATAGTATTTGGGGTGTTATTGCTGCCAAACTCACATCATCAACATATCATAATTACTACACCACTGCCCACTTGCACCCATTGTGAGCACTGCCAAATAGCCTCTGATGGGAGATGGCCTCTATCAATAGGATGGATTGCCATCATTTGGACTGATTTGGAAAATCACTTAGTGTAGGAAGGAACTGATCTGTCACAGTAACTTGAAACTCTGTTCTGCTCGCCTGCTCTTTTATTTGGTTGTAGGCTTATTCCGAGCTGGCAACCTGACACTTGCTCTGGAGACCAAAGTAGTAGTATAATGTCATATGAGAGGACTGATTCACAGTTTTGACTAATAAAGCATCCTGTACACAACTAGAGATCAAAGCCATGGAAATATAGACACACGTACTGACTGACTTTACACGACATTAACAAGAGGTAGGCTCTGGGCAAAACTCTGTTTAGAAGTAGGAGTCTGCCCCAGGAAAGAATGCACTGGAGAGAGAAAGTGCACTTCTTAATATTTCCTAAGCAGCCCTGATACCTGAATAGAGGTAAAATGATATGGCAGTGTCAAGTTGACCTTTTGTAAAATCTAGACAAAAGAAGTCCTGGAACAATATGCACTGGAAGTAAGTTTACAGCCTGCCTAGAGTCAGTGGGGGTAGAGGGCTGGAGGAAAAAGGAACAAGGAGCTTACAGGGTAGATTCTCCTCTTGAACCAACAAGGGTTTTGGGATTCTCCTTGGTTGGGAAGGAAATAGCTCTTACCTCTCATTTGCCCCCACATTTTCCATCACGGCTTCCTTTCCCAGACTAGTCCATAAATCCTTTCTGGAGGAGATTGGGTCAGGCTCAGTTTTGGTAAACTGCCTGTGTAGCTGCATTCATCACAGGCTCTTGTGGTAACAGAAACCCCAAGAATCTCTACACAGGTGTGGGGTTGGGGGAGACTTTTCCCTGCTGCTTCTACCTTTTAGTCCATATCTTTGCAGAGAGAATTACATTAAAGCCCCTTCCCCATTATAAAGAGTGTCTGTGAGTTACTAGAACATAGTGTTCGAAGGCTAACTTTACATATCCAAGATTGGTATTTCATCAGAAGGTGTGAACTATCTACACTTGTTGAAAGCTCCTTTTCTATCTTCCTTCCACTATTTCACTCTGCTTGTTTGCACAGTAAATATGGTTTCAATGGAATCTTATCTTTTTCAAGAACATAAACAAAATTCATCACTTCCATTCAGACTCCACTAATTCAGAATTTGCAACAATTCCAGTATAATTTTGGTAACACATATTTTTGTACCATTTATTAAAAGAGGATTCACTGGGAAAATTAAGAACAGAAATGAAAGGACAAGGGGGAAAGTTTAACATATTTGAGAGGAAACATTTCTCAAGATCCCTAATAGCAATTATTTGCATTTAAACAATTAATGGAATAATTACTACCAAGTCATCTCATTAATTAAAGAAAACTCAGCAGGATCTTTATTTGGCAACAGTTTATTAGCAGAGATTCCCTAAGTATCAATTCAATGGAAAACTGGTAAGAGATATTCCTCCTCCCAAATTCTAATTACCCCCTTTCAATCATCTTAAATATTTTCCAAACATTCAAGTTATCATTTCAATAAATTACAGCTAGCTGCATAAATTAGAATGCAAATGTGTTAGTCTGCCCCACAGGTAGCTCCAAGGCCCTTTAATCTGTGGGGGCAGCCTCCAGCCTAGAAGGAGCATAACACGCTGGACCAGAAGGAAGAGTCTATTCTAATTCAAGGGGCTTGAGAATCATTTCTAAAGCTCTGTGTTCATTAGTTCTTTCCACTGAATTTGAATATTCCGTTCTGATATTTTTTCATGTGTCTACAAAAAGATACATAGCCTTGCCTCAGTAGATATACTTACTTGCCTCTCTCCCTGACACTGGCTCCTGGATGCTTAGCAAGTTTCACGGAAGCAGAAGGCCAGCATGGTGACCAGACTAGGTTAGTGTCAAACAGTGGGATCTGATCATAGTAGGACACTTAGGACAAAGTACTAAAATGGAGATTCCACTGTTTTATTCATTTAGCAGAAGCCAGGGGTAAGGAGTATGGAGAGGCTATGAGGTATATACAATTTAACTTAACCACTCTGTGCCTCATTTTTTTTTTCTATAAAATAGGTATGAAAATCCCTTATTAACTGGGTGCAGTGGTGTGCTCCTGCAGTCCCAGCAGTGCAGGAGGACTGTGAGTTCAAAGCCAGCCTCAGCAACTTAGCGAGGCCCTAAATAACTTGGCAAGATCCTATCTTTAAATAAAAAATACGAAAAGGGCTGGGGATGTGGCTCAGTGGTTAAGGGCTCCTGGGTTCAATTTCTGGTACCAAAAAAAAAAAAAAAAAAAAAAATCTCCTATTAATAAAGTTGTTACCAGATTCTAAAAGTTAATGCTTGTGCAGCATTTAAACCAATGTCTGAAACATAGAAATCATTTTATAGCTGTTAAATAAAATAAATACATTCATTAAATATTTACTGAGTGCTTTCTAGGTGTGGAGTACTTTTCTAGATTATGGGCATAGAGAAGTGACCAGAGTGAAAAATCCCCGCCCAATTGGTACTTCTAGTGGAGGAAAATAGATAATAAACAAGTACATTTTACAGCACCCTGGGAGATGACTACTCTAGAGAATGATGAAAGAGTGGTGCTGGGAAGAGCTGGCAGTCTTAAATGGGAGATTCAGAGTAGACCTTTCTGGAGGCAATTGAAGTTGTTAAGGGAGTATGTCAAGTAGTTCTCTGACAGAAAAGGTTTCTGGGCAGAAGGATCGGTTGCAGCAAAAGCTCTGAGGTGGGAATGAAGATTAGGGGACCAGGGTGGCTGAAGGAGACTGAGTAAGGGAGAGGGGAAAGGGGGAGATAGGTGGGAATAGAGGACCATGGTCTGTAGGGTTTCCTTGGTTCTTGTGAGAATTTTGGCTTTTGCTCTGAGGAAAATGAGGCAAATGCCCCAGGACAAAGGTCTCAGACACCAGTTTGGGTTCTCTGTTACCTCACAGCTGCTCTTGCCCTCAGTAGGGGCAACTGGGATAGCACTCATATGTATGTCTATTCTGGGCAGAAGAATAGAGTCTAAGATAAGAACAAGGCATTCCCCACACACGCTAAAGGCAGAAGCTCGAAAATATATCATACCCTCATTAGTTTCCATAATTGTTAGTACCTGACTAATCTGCTCACTGCCAAGTGCGCTTGTCTTTAATGTGGCCCTGAACTGACAAGCTTCCAAAGAGCAGCTTTGAGGAAACGGGAAACAATGTTAGACTTGATATTGTTTCTCGGCAGTAAAGGAATGGGAAACAGTAGCTCAGGGAGAGTCCTCTTATACTTGGTTTTTACTAGTTCTAAGATACATTTAAATGGAAATTCAGAACACTTGAGATGCTTTCTATTTATAAATTTGTAGGATATAAAACCCTACAAGGCCTGCTTATCCTACACTACTATTCACATTCTTCTTGTTGGGGCTGGGGATGTAGCTTACTAGTTGGGTGCTTCCTAGAAGGCATGAGGTCCTGGGTTCCATCCTGGGCATAGGGGGGGAAAGAAAACAAAATATTATTCTGGAAATCTAGAAATGTAGAGCTTTGATTATATTGCCACAGTTTGGGTAAAATCATTTTTTATCTAAATTTGATAATAGCAGGCTCAGAAGTCTCTGAGTAGCATGAAAACGGTGAGAACATTATTGTCTCCCCTTTTGGCAGCTAAGGCAAAGTTGGGGAGAAGAAACTTTGAGATTCCCTTATTGTCTGACTTTGGGAATGCATGTAAAAGGAGTGACCAAACAGTGATAACACTAAAGAGGTCAGGGACAAAATATTACTACCTTTCCCTGCCTCTCAATTGAGTGCTGGGTGCTCAAGGTGCTAGGAAAAGCACATGGCATGCATTGATACTATTACCTAATGTTGAGATCCTCTAGTGCCCAGGGGAGATAGTGTCCTGAGTAGTACTGTGCTGTGGGGAGGAGGCTGGGGTGACTTGTCACCCGGAATGCATTTAACATTTATAGGCCAGGACCTGACTCAGATAAGTCGAGCATGCTTATTTCTATGGTAATAGTCTGTCAGTTGGAAACAGAACCTACTGTTTTTGTTTGTCTGAAATGTCTGTTGTATGAAAAATGGCTAGTCACTGTAGTGGTTGCAAATTTCCATCTTATAATTTTTTGAAAAGTTGTTGGATGCTGACAGAAACAAAAATGAGTCCTGGATCTGGTTAGGTTAAATTATGTTGAAATTATATTTCATCCCTCTATATATCTGAATATTACTGAGTCAAGAGAAAGAGAAATCCCTCATTTCTGATAGATGTTACTTTCCTTGGAGATTTTTCAGAGTAATTAATTCTCTTTGCCCCTATCTCCTGAAAATTCCAAATACTGATTTTTTTTGGCTCCAGCTATTGTTTGAAAATGTATCAAAAGAAGTTTATATATGTAGATAAACTTAGGCCTTTTGCTTGTTTGTTTAATCATTTTTATCCTCTTCATCACTCTGTCTTTATGATGCAGGTGTTCGTGCTGATGACTGAACTCCTATATTGATATTTACTGTTCAGATATAGGACTAGACTTATTTTTGCCAGAGGCTTAAGGATAAGGACTGACTAGTTATAGTTCATAAGAACTTAGGTGAGCGGTTCTTAAGGGGCAGGACCTTCTTCTATCTATGATATGTTAGGAAGTGATTTGATTGACCCAACTATTATGGGAAAGAAAACTGACTTTTGAGGAGGACGTTAGATTCCTGAAAAGCAATGCTCCCACACACCCTTGAATATTTAAACTAAGCTTTCCAAGGTGGTCCATTTCTTGGGGAAGTCCATCCCTCTGTTCTGCAAGAAAACCGACAGCAGCATGTAATTTCAATTACCTTAAAACTTTGTCAATTTCAATCCTACATTTAGGTTCAAGAATAGTTCTTGGTAAACCCTTTTAAAAAATTAATTCCAGTGGGTCATCAGCTCAGTGTTAATCCATAGCTTATTCTAAGAAAGAAGACTATTCCTAATTGTTATGGTTTAGATGTGGTGTCCCTCAAAAGCTCACATGTGAGACAATGCAAGAAGGTTTGGAAGAGAAATGATTGAGCTATAGCCTTAACTTAATCAGTGAATTAATCCCGATGGCATTAACTGAGTGGTAATTGGAGGTAGGTGGGTGTGGGCTGGAGGAAGTGGTTCATGGGGTATATATTTTGTGTCTGGAATGTGAACTAACTCTCTCTCTCTCTCTCTCTCTCTCTCTCTCTCTCTCTCTCTCTCTTTCTCTGCTTCCTGATTATCAAATGAACTGCTTCCCTCTGCCACACTCTTCTGCCATGATGTCTTACCTTGAGCCTCGAGGAATGGAGCTGGCCTTCTATGAACTAAGACGTCTGAAACTATAATCCCTCAATTAAACTTTTCTCCTCTACAGTTGTACTGGTTGGGCCCTTTTAGTCACAGCAGTGAAAAAACTGACTAAAAAGAAATTGGTATTGAGAAGTGGGGTTGTTGCTCTGACTAACCTGTGTGGTTCATAAGTTTTTGGAGCATTTTGCCATTGGTAGGAGGAATTTTGAGATGCTTAGCAGTACACACTGGAAATGATTTAGATTGTTGTAAGCAGAGCTTAATAGCTGATTCTGGTGTGAGTTCAGAAACCAGAATGCTGATAGAACCATGGACAGTGAAGACAGGGCTCAAGAGGGTTCAGAGAAGGACAACTCTATTGGAATTTGGAGTAGAGGCCATTTGCGTTATGTTCTGGCTGAGAGGTTGTCTGCATTTTGCCCATGTCTCAGGACTCTCTGTGAGGCCAATTTTAAAAATGATGGACTTCTTAATCTGGTGGAAGAAATATCTAAGCAGCATAGCATTCAGGAAGTGGCATGGGTATTGCTGGTGGCTTTTAGCCAAGTTTATTGTGACATTCAGGAGCAGAAAGCAGAGCAGAAATATTTTAAAAATTTGAACTTGAAAGGCAGGAGTAAAAACTGGGGCTAAGGAAGTTGCAGTAATTAAAGACATTACTGCCACTAAAGAAATGCTACAGACTTTGTCCATAGACAATAAGAGAGATGGCTTGAGGGCATCTCAGGAGCTAGGAAGACCATGCCCATCTCAGGCTCAAGGGAGTCAAGGTGAAAATTCTCTTGAGAAGAGACCAGTGGGGTACCCTTCTTTCAAGAAGAGATCTAGGAAGTTTTTCAACATGTTCAGCCAGCCAGACACTCAGAGGCTGCTGCAGCCAGGGTCCCTGGAGGCTTTACTACTACTGCTTGAGATGGTGACAAATCTTGGCATGAACCATGTTCATACTGGTTCTGCAGTAATGCAAGATGCTAGAGGTAGGGATTCATGGAGGCTTCTACCGAGATTTCAAAGGAAGGCCTTGGAGGCCAGGCAAAGTGCAGCAGGATCAGAGTCCCTGTGGGCATTTCCTGAGAAAGCTAAATGTGGAGATTTGAGGAGGAAGTCAGAGCTGCAGCGGAGACCCCCGAGATTAAGAAATACCAATAATGTGGGACATTGTCCTAGGAAAGCTGCAGGAATTGAGCAGAAACAAGCCAACAGGAAGGCCACTTGGGTTGCAACCAACATGGTCAAAGGGGCTGAGCTACACAAGCCTCTTGTTGAGAACATCATCATATCAAGTGCCCCAGATGCTGGACATGGAGCTACAGGACTTGTTTGCCCAGCCAGATTTTGGTCTAACTTTGATCCTATCCCTTCTTTATGTATCCCTAATTTTGTGAATGGAAATGTTTACTTTCTACCATTATACATTGGTACTTGTAAATTGCTTTTAATTTTATAAGAGCTCACAATGTAAGATTGCCTTGAGCCTCAGAGAAGACTTTGGACTTGAACTTTGAGCAGTCTCAGATGAGAATGGGGACTCTTGGGAATGGACTAAATGCAGTTGCATTGTCAGATGAGTGTGAGCTTTTGAGGGCCAGGGCTGGAATGTTATGGTTTAGATGTGGTGTCTCCCAAAACCTCACATGTGAGACAATGCAAGAAAGTTTGGGGGAGAAATGATTGGGTCGTAGCCTTAATCTAATCAGTGAATTAATCCCTGATGGCATTAACTGAGTGGTAACTGGAGGCAGGTGGGGTGGGGTGGAGGAAGTGGTTCATTGGGGGGTATGGTTATGGGGTATATCTGGAGAGTGGAGTATCTCTGCTTCCTGATGATCATGTGAGCTGCTTCCATCTGGCATGCTCTTCTGCCATGATGTTCTGCCTCACCTCAAGACCTGCGGAATGGAGCTGGCCTTCTATGGACTAAGAACTCTGAAACTGTGAGCTCTCAATTAAACCTTTCCTCTTCTAAGAGTGTTCTGGTTGGATCTTTTAGTCACAGCAGTGAAAAAGCTCACTAAAACACTAATTTTGCTTCTGTCATGTAGGACCCTAAGAATTTGGATGAAGACTGCTGTAAACTGGCATTCTAACAAATTAGGACTGAGATGCAGATGGTAAGCCATGTTCTGGGAAGCACTTGATGAAGTGTGGAAAATCTAAATGTTAACAGAGGAGGTATTGACACTAGGTTTCTAGGGGCATGACATGAAGAAAACGAGTGTTAATGTTAGATCTGTTTTTAGAGTAGTTTGCTTATTATATTGGTGGCTGCTAATTTCTTACCCAATTTTTTCACTCTCCCTTGTCGAAGTTCCTTCATCTCCCCTACATACCCATGACCTATACATACAGACTTCCACATCTACTGGCTATAGATAAATATTTCCAATTTTCCTGATGGTCCCCAAGAGGGTCAGATTAGTATATCTTCAACCAGCCTGAATTCCTCTGAACCTGTGGAAGACTCCATTTTCTCAGTCTTGGTTGATGGCATCACTTTTGGATTCCACTTCAAAGACAGAATAGAACAGCTAGGCATCCTCACCCTCAGTACCCCCATATCCAGTATCTCACTGCACGAGCCATTGCTTGTTGGCTCGGCTTCATAAATGTGCTCTGATCTCAGCCTGTCCTCTCAACTTCTCTGCCTCTGTTTTAGTGCTGATGCTAATGAAGTTGCCACTGGGCGACGTGGCAGCCTCCTTTCTTTCCTGTCTTCTACTGTTCCTTCTCCATTTCAGTTATCCTCCAAAAAAGAGTCAGAATTTTCTCTCAAAACCAAATTTGAGCAGGTCATACTGGAGTACCTCCTTTCAATTTCTATCACAGCATAAAATAAAAATGTCTTTACAGTAGTCTTCCTTACTCCCTGAAAATGTGTTCCAAAACTCCTACTGGGGACCTGTAACTGCAGATAGTAGCAAAACTTATATATACTGTTTTTTTCCTTGTACTTGCACATATATGACAAAATTTCATTTATAAATTAGGCACAGTAAAAGAACAACAAAACTACTAATAGAACAACTATAACAATGCACTGTAATAAATGTTACATGAAAGTGGTTCTCTGTCTCCCTTGCTCTTTCAACATATCTTATTGTTCTCTACTCTCCTTTTTTCTTGTGATGATTTGAGATGATACAATGCCTGTGTGATGAGATGAAGTGAGGTGAATGAAAGGCATGTGATCTTAGCATGTGATTCTTTTCTTTCCTTATTAAGTCAAGAATTTTAACCTTTTCATTTAAAAGAAGCAGTTCATTGCTTCTCTTTGGCATATCTGAATTCCCAGTATCATTACTCTTGTGCTTTGGGGTCATAATTGAGTAAAATAAGGGTTACATAAATGTAAGCACTGTAATACCTTGAGAGTGGATCTGATAACTAAGAAAGGTAGGTAGCATATACACTGCAGACACACTAGACAAAATGATGGTTCATGTCCTGGGCAGTCAAGAGATTTCATCCTGTTACCCAGAATGCCACACATTTTAACACTTATGAGTTATTTCTGGAATTTTCCATTAAATACTTTCAAACTGGTTGATTGTGGATTATAGAAAGCAAAACTACAGATAAGGGGGCGGGGCAGGAGGAGGGATTATTGTACTTAGAAACCTAGGTTCTTCTATGTCTGGTTCAAACAGTTCCTCTGAGCTTCTGTTCAACTACATGACTTCCTTAAAATCTAGCCAGACTGATCCAGATCTTTGTGAATGCTTGATCCTGCTTAAATGTCGCCATCTCTGGAAGTTTCTCCAACTCCCAGTGGACAATGAGTCATTTCCTCTGTTGTAACCAATTGGTCTTTTTATACATTTCTATTATCCCATCATATTTATGAATCACATAGCCTCTAATTCAACTTATTTTGATTCTCTCATTTAAGTGTGAATAAGATAAGGAATGAGATAAGGCATTTAGCCTAGAGCAGAGTAGGTACTTAACAATTGCCTGTTCAATGCATGGTCAAATATATATCAAATGTGAAATATAATAAAGTACTGCATGAAGTCTGAGGAGGGAAGGGTAACTACATCTTACTTTGACTAGGCACAGCTAATCTAAAATGTTATCATAGGAAGTTGTTTGGAGACTATTTTTTTTTCCTCTAGAGATCATTAGTGAATGACTCAGTCATTACTAAATGACTTTTTAATTAAAATATATTAGTATTGAATAACTGGCTAGGTCTTTGCAGTAATTACTGTTATATGATCCTGTTCATTTTTAATGTTGGCTGCAGACTCATGTTATACTGTTATTCTTTAATGTTAATGATCAGAAGTCTTTGATTTTAGATAAGAGTATTTGCCATAATAACATAAATGCTTGATTAGCCCAGATTCAGAAGGGTAAATTAAACTCAGAAGAAAATGAGAAAGAGTGAAATAAAGAGGTAAAAATGAGCAAATAATCACTTCATTTTAGATTTTGAAACTTATGTTCCACATTACTTAATTATACTTGCCTTTATAGGTCTTCCAAATGAGTGAAAAATTATTTTTGGAATTTAATACTGCTAAAATTACAAGATTAATTGAAACCAGAGTATTTTAATGTCTCCATGGAGGCAATGAACCTATATAGTAATTTATTAAAAAGCTTGCTGTTAGTATAGGAGAGCAAAACCTGGATCTAGTCATTCATTTCATGCAATTGAGAGTTTTATCTCAAATTTCTTTTGTTCCAGGCTCTGAGCATTTATTTTATTTTAGGCATTGGGGATAAAGTGGTGAACAAAACAACAAGGGCTGACTCTTAAAAAGCTTATATTCTGGTGACAGAAACCAATAATGAAATGTAATAATGAATACATAAGAAAATACCAAGTAGCAGTAAATACTACAATGACACCAAAACAGGAGTACATGCTGGCTTCTTTAAATTAGATGGTCAGGTTAGGGAGCTTATATTCTGGTGACAGAATATTTTTTACATATTTATTGTGTTCTATATGCTAGGCACTGTGACACATACTAGAAAATAAAGACTACTAACATACAGTCCCTATTCTTACATAGTTTTCAGTCAAGCAGAAATAAAATGTGCATGGAAACCAGCAATGGTACTAGAGTGCAATGAATGCTTTTGTAGACCATCTGCCGCTGCAGACCATTACTTCTGAGCTGTGCTGGACCCCTGAACACACAAAAAGAGAAGTGTAACAACCTCTGGAGAATCAGGGAAAATTTTAAAGAAGAGAAGGCATGAGCTGAGAATTTAAACATGAATAGGGATTACCAAGGTAGCACGGGGAAGTGGGGGAACTGAGTCTTCACTAGAAGGAACACCACCGAAGGCACACAGGCAGTGTACGTGTAAAGTATGAATGGCGTAGTACTGCAGAGTGTAGCATGTGACTGTGAATGCATGTGTGTGTGTACACATGTGTGCATCCATGCACATACTAATGCATACATGGACATCCAAGGGAAACTGGTACAGAAATTAGGCCAGAGTTGTAGGAGCACCTGGGTATGAGAAGCCTGTATGTGGCAGGGTAAGAAAATGACACTTTTATTTCTGATAATTGTTTGGAATTTTACTGAAGGTTAAAAGCAAGAAACAATAGTATAATCCAAATGTTATGGGTTTTACACACTGAGAAAAGGTCAAAATAATTAGAGTGAAAAGGGAAGTTAAAAATTACTAAATCAAACGGTCTTATAATTTTATAAAAATATTATCAATTTGCTCTATGGAGTTTTAAAATTTGTTTCTAAACTTCAGTATCATATGACACTATTTTTTGATCTAATCTGCCTAAAAGTTTCCCTTATTAAAATTTAGGCTAATTTACAAAATTTAAATGTTTGATTAATAAGTTTGTAAAGTTTAAATAGTTCTTTAATGCAGATAGATAAGGGGAGTGTAGAAAAGTTTGATTAAGTGAATTGTACTCTAAACCATGATCTGATATAGGCTTTTATCCTTTTGATTTATTTGACATAAGGATGACAACCCCAAACTTAATTTGTGTTGCTAATCCCTTTCTCTTGAAAAGACCAATGACAAGAAGAATACAATGTAGGATTTTGAATAGGCAGGATGAGTAAATTCTATCTTTTTAAACACTGACACTGTGCAATATATGCGTTGCTGAAAAGCATATATATTATATACATATATATATATACATGTGTGTATATATATATATGTACATATATATATATTCATACATAGAATACAGCTTGACATTGGTCTTTGCAATTGGAATAGAAAACGTAAAAAAATAAATATAAATTTTTTTTTTGTACTGGGAATTGAACCCAGGGACACTTTAGCACTAAGCTACATCCCCAGTCCTTTTTTATTTTGAGACAGGGTCTTGCTAAATTGCTTAGGGCCTTGCTAAGTCATCTAGGTTCACCTCAAACTTGCAATCCTCTTGCCTCAGCCTCCCAAGTCACTGGGATTACAGGTGGGATTACTGTGCCCAGCAGAAAGCCTGGATATAGGAAAACCTTCACATAAGAAGCACAGGGATTATGATAAAAATAGGGCAAATCACCCTAAACATGTGGAACTTCTAAGCAGAGCTGTAAGAAAAACAATAATAAAAGTACAGTTAAAAAGAGATGTCAAATTCTAACAACAAAGCACACAGCAATTCTGGCTTCACTTAAAGTGGTGATGCATTGGATGTCAGGAAGTGTCCAGGCTGCTGGATTATGGAGTCAAGGGCACCTGTCATGTACTGCAGGTAGAGGGAGGTGCTAACTTGGCACAAATGTAGTGATGCTAAAAATGGATAATTTCTGTTTATCATCTTATGTTCATGCTTTTTGCACAAAGACTGGGTGGGGGACAGTTTTATAAGTAAATTTCAAGGCAAAGCAAGTGTCAAAAATAGAGAAGATGGTCATGAGCAGTACTCCACTTCTTCAGTTTGGTTGCATTCAAGCAGGGCAATGTGCTTTCTGCTCAGCTGCAGTAATGGGAGAAAAAAGATAATTCCTAACTCCCATATTACATTGACATCATTGTCCTATTGACAATTACGGAAAGGCAGTAGAGGCCTGTGTTTACATAATATTGTAAATTGTCTAGTTGATTTAAATAGAAAAATACTTTTAAGATCTACCATAGGCAAGGATGGGACCATATGAGTATCTCAGTGCACAGCTGTTATATAATGTGTGTCATGCCTCTGGATGTAGGATGTTTGGTAGGTGCCTAGTGAAGATCTGATGAGCAAATAAAAGAGTGAATGAATCAATGAGGAGCTCAAAATAATAATAAAAAAATTCCTTTACTCCGCAAAGGTGACTGAAGGAAATGTTTGCCCTTATAGTGTTTGACCTCTGAATAGATTGTCTGATGTTTCACATTGCTGACCTCCCGCCTAGAGCTCTCTTTAACTCTTTCCAGGATCTTGCAAATGGACAAGCTTCCTGACCTCCTCACACAGTCCACTCACTCCAGCCAGTTTTATGCCAATCCTTGCCTGGCAACAGTGACCCTGGGCTTTTAATTCTCCCCTGATGTGGACTACAAGTCAAGACCAGAAAGACAAGTGATTCAGCTTGCTTGAGAGAAGCTAAGGGCAGAAAACCCTCCAGATTCATAGATGTGTGACCAACTCACAACTTCTCCAGCCAATATTATCATTAATTCAAAGAGAATGAGAATGCTCACAAGAACCTCTTCTGAGTAACAGCCCTCCTATTATCTTTTTCTTTTCTTTCCTTTTTCTTTTTTTTTTTTTTGGTACCAGGAATTGAACCCAGATGTGCCTAACCACTGAGCAACATCCTCAGCTCTTGTTATATTTTATTTTGAGATAGGGTCTCCCTTATTTGTTCAGGGCCTCCCAAGTTGCTGAGGGTGGCTTTGAACTTGCGATCCTCCTCCCTTAGTCTCTGGAGTTGTTGGTATTATAGGCATGTGCCTCTGCGCCCTACAGAATTTATCTTTCTTTTAAGGTTGAATTTGATGTCCATTTGTTCTAGGTTCCATGTGATTTGAAAAATAGTGTTCAGAAGAGTAAAGGGTAGGGAATGAGAATCAGAATTAGTCTTCCCCCTGCCCTGCAGCCACTTTCCATGCATCCTCCAGACCTCCCCTGAGGACTGTTACTTTCTGCAGTTTCCATTTCTTTGTTAAAGCTGTTCTTTAGTGTTCTTTTGTAAGGAGAGCTTTCCAGGTTTTCCCATGTTGCTGAGATTTTGCAGCCCTACATGTTCCTCAATTAGTCTTCTGTGAGCCAAGGCTGGAGGCCCGAAACCCTTGCCCAGACTCTTTTCTGTTCTCCATTTTCCAGTAATGTTCTGTGGATTCATTGTGATTTATAGTCCTGGAGGAGGCCAGGTCTGCAGCATTTTCATTGAATCCAGCCTGTAATGTTGTTTGTCAAGCTGCCATTTACAGCTTGGAAAATTCTTCTCTAATCTACTTTGCAGAGGCCTGGTGTGTCTTCTCACCTTAATTGTGACTCTGGCATGTGTCTGCATGAGAAACAGTGGAACCCACCCTACATAGCTGTTGGTTTTGTACAGTACCATTTAATATTTGAGCATGATTAGTAATAGTAGTAACCTATATTGAAAAAGAGTTTTTTAAATCATCTTGTTTGTAATCTTCAGGAGAAAGAGATTATGAGATAGGCCTATTTACTTGCACAAATATATATTTAGGAAATTTTTAAAATGATAAACTCATTTCTCTATCATTTCCTAATTTCATCATTTTTTTTTAATAAGCCCATGATTTTCTCTAGCCCATGATTTTTTCCAATCAGAGGCTGGAGATAGTAACAAGGTTTAGATAATGAATTCTTCCAGGGAAAGGCAGCGTCTTGCTCATATTTGTGACTCCAGTCCCCAGCTCAGCACAGGGAGTGGAATGTAGGAACACTTAACACATATTTGTATTAAAATCACAGTGAGTGAAGGACCTGGACCTGAAGAAATTAGGGAAAGGGGTAGGCAGGAGTCAGGAAATAACCATAAATTGATGGAACTCCATAGGAGCAGAGACTAACTTGGGAATCCAGTTTGGATACACAGGTCAGAGCATGATGGTGGGTCTCAACCACAGGGGCAATGAGGAGATGGAGCCACAGAGAAGACAAGCAGCCTCTAACAGGAGGCGAGTGACCTGCAGCTGGGTAGTAAGCAAAGGGGAAAAAATAATTCAATTCTGAAGACAGAGCCCTCCTGACTCTCTGTGAAGCACAGATCAGTTAGACAGACTTAGTTGAGCTTTAACCTCCAACCTGCTGATATTGCTCTAGTGTGTGGTCTTTTTTTGGTTCTTGCTTGTTTGTTTGGTTTAGGGCTCCACTGAGTTTTATAGGAATGACTTCAACTGTTTCCTAATTGACATTCACCCTATACCTTCCCTACTCAGTTCATTCTAAAGTCAGGTCCTACGTCTTGTTTTAACTTTTTTTTTTTTTTTTTTGGAACTGGGATTGAGTCCAGGGGCACTTCACTACTGAGCCACATCCCAACCTCCCCCCACCTTTTAAAATTTTATTTGTTCTTTTTAGATACACATGACAGTAGAGTATATTTTGACAAATTTATACAAACATGGAGTCTCTCTCCCAGCTCTTTTTTATATTTTATTTTGAGACAGGGCCTTGCTAAGTTGCTGAGGCTGACTTTGAGCTTGTGATCCTCTTGCCTTAGCCTTCAGAGCTGCCGGCATTTCAGGCAGGCGCCACCATGCCTGGTTTGTTTTAACTTTAATACCATAACCATGACACCATGTTGATCTCAATATTAACGCTGGCTGATTTAAAATTGGGTATCTTCTTTCATCAAGAATCTATTGGCAATTGCCACCCAATATTAAATTAAAACCCAGTATTAAATGTTGACATTAAATCAACTTTGGATTCTATTCTCAAGAAATTTATAGTCCAATAGGTGCTTCATTTCTCTATCCTGTGTGTTCTGGCTTACTCTCCTTCAGTTGCTGTGATCTTCTTGTCTCTCCTTGTTGTGGCAGGTACATTGTTGCTCAGGTTTTTTGTCCTTGAAGCTCTATCTGCCGAGAATGTTCTTCCTAATCTCTCCAAGTCTTGTTGCCTCACTTCATTCAAGACTCTGCTATAATGCTGCTCCTTTTCAGTGGACTTTTCCAAACAGACTCATCTACTCATAATCTCTACTTTTTTCTTGCTTTCCTTTTACTTGTAATTCTTAATTTATTGATTTGCTTGTTTACTGTATAGCTTCCCCACAAAAAACGTGAGTTCCCTGAGGACAAGAGATTTTGACTGTCTTGGTCATTGCTATATCCTCAGCTCCTAAAGGATGCTTTGTCCATATTGGGAACTGCATAAATTCTGTTAAGTAAATGAGGAATAAAAGAGATATAAAATAGATAGTGCTAAAGAAAGTTAGAGGAAAGAGTTCTTGGAAGAAGGAAGTGTTTGGAGTTTCCAGTGGTGGGAAGGAGGAGGTGTTTGGAGTTTCCAATGGTGGGAATGATTTAATGATGGAGTGGTAGCAAGGGAAGGGTGTTCTTCCTATTGGCAACTATCTTGCATTCTATTTTTTGCTGGGGATTGAACCCAGGGCCTTCCTGCATGCAAGGCAAGCACTCTACCAACTGAGCTATATCCCCAGAATTCTAATTTTTTAAAAAAGCAATCTTGTAAAGTTTGCCAACCTACCTTTTTCCCCTCTCTCTCAGCTGAATATACTTTTGTGGAGCTCAAATGGAGCTAAGCATCAGTGTAGACCTGTTGAGGGTGGTTCATTGGTTATGCTAAGGATGCCTGCTGGGCTGCTCATCATTGAAACAAATATTGCAGAGAAGTTCTGTGATAGACTACACCACCCTGTTAGATATTAATATTTGCATCATAAATGTGGGAAGTTTTTCTTTTCTTATCTTTCAAAAAGGCTTTAAAATATATTATGCAAAGTTCTCTTTGTGAAAATCAAGATCATTAATTGGGAAGAAAAAAATTCAATACAATGACATTTGGAAGCACAATGTAAGGGTTGCTTAATATCACCCCTTCTACCTGGAATGGCACAGCACAGACAGGAAGTTTGTTTCATGGTCCCTGACACATGCTGCAGACAACAAAGCATCAGTGTAAGTATTTGAAACATGGATGAAGGACCCCTTTCTAAATGAGGAAGTGGAAATAGGTCAGCTCATCATGCTTGGCCTTTCTGGTGGGAGGCAGACAAGGTCAAGGGCTTGCTTTCATGATGGGGACTTGTGAACACCATGAGCATCACCAACCCCAAGCCCGAGGAAGAAGTTTGTCCCTGCCACCACCTGGCTCTTGAATGACACACTCTTACACACAGGGAATTTCTGGCTTTCTTTGTCTTAGAGCTGGGACTTCACCTGGCTGGAACGACCAGGTCTTGGTGGGGGCAGCTAGGTGGTGCATCATGCTGGAGGCATAGCAGACTGTGAGCTGACAGTGTGGGACCAGGCAGTGATGCCAGTCCTTGCCTTTGTCAGACACGATTTCATTTTCTTAAACTTGAACAACTCTTCCCTCTAACATCTGAAGTACTTTTCACAGGGAAACTTCCTTACTATATTATTATCCTTCAGTTAAGATTCAGTGTAGGTGTTTAACTACTCCTGCCTTTTCTTTTCAGTCATCAGCAGATTGATGAGGGTCGTTAGTCTCCATGAATCATTTTAAGCTTATTTGCATTTTCCTTGATGAAAGAAAAGCAAAGGAAAATAATTGCAGTTTTCAATGCTCATTGGGATATTCTGAGAGTTTTCTACAGTAAATTATAGGGATGTGAGAAACCTAAAGAAGCATCACTCATTTCTCATATGTGAATGCTTAATATCTCATACTCTATCATTTCTATTCCAAACATAAGATTTAATACCCTTGAATGGATTCTTATCCTCATACTCTGTTATCCTCTCTTACAATGTTTAGTACCAGGAGCCTTAAATGTAAAGACTAATGTAATCATATTCTACATCAAATCGGTACAATTCCATATGCAAACTTCCCTACTTTGCAAGGACTGGCAAATGTATTTGTGGCTGATTCCTCTCTCTTCCCCCATCTAATACTGGTAGACAGGAAATGGCAACAATGTCTCTAGTTCTTCAATACCATGTTATATCATGTACAGTTACATAGCAATTAAAAAACACACCCGCATCCAATTAAAAAAGAAAACAAACATGTAATAGATTAATTATGTAGTTGTTTTAGCTGTTGAAGGGAACTCTTCATTTTACAAAGGGATTCACTACAGATTTTCTAGTGAAAATCTAAGCTCTACTAGTGTACATAAGATATAATTAGATCTGCCTAAATTGGATTTGTACACATTTCAGGAACTGATTCACTATGCAAGGAAACAGCAAACCCATGTTTGCTTTGCTACATGAAGCATAAGCAGCAAATATGCTTATGTTATATCCAGAAGGTGTCAAACAGCCAGATGTTTGGGAAAACCTGGGTATTTGACCATGCATTCAAATACTAATCCAAATGCTTAGCATGATATGTCTGGGTCTGGAGTCTTTCTAACATAGCAGGAGGAGCACATAGGTGACATAGTCTCATTGTACTAAAGTTGATAGTGCACTCCTTCTGTTACATATGGGCAGGCAAATTTTGATGGAAATTTTGCAAATAATATCCATAACTTTCATTAAATGAAGAGGTTTTCTGTTTTCAATGTGATGAACAATTTGCATTTAATGGCCTAAAATAAGTTATTATTATTATTATTTTTATTATTGTTATTTTGGTACCAGAGATTGAAATAGGATCTTGCATGTGCTAGGCATGCTCTATCAATGAACTAAACCCCGGTCCCTGAAAGTAACCTGTAAAGCTAGATGTAACCAACAGAATAGAAATGCACTTAAAACAGGATTGTTCTCAAGAAGACAGGAAATGAAATGCTAAAACATAAAACCTCATGCTAACAAAATCAAAATAGCCAAGCAAAATGTTCCACAATAGTATAACCTGGAAGTAGAGGAGTTTATTTTAATAGACTGATGCTCATCTGAACAATGTGAGCTGGGACAGAGCACTTTACACTGTGGATTGGACTGTTGAGTGCTTGCAAAATAGTCTTTAGAATTCCTGATACAAAGAACATCCAGTGGCCTAAACTGATATACCCCTTTGTGATAACTTTGTACTGGATCTCTTTATGAAAAAAGAAACTAACTTACTCTGGGTAAAAGTGTTGTAAGCATCACTTGAGGATTAGAAGACCAAAAAGAAACCTTAGATCTTAGTGCTTCACTGGGTGGTGGCAAATGCATTTGAAGGAACCAAGAGAATGAGAGGTAGCTGAATGTCTTGAAGATAGCCTGGGCTTTTAGTCAGCAAGGCCTGGGTAGAAATCATGGCTCTGTTTTATACTTGGTATATTATCTCACACAATTTATCTAGCCATTGGGTAGATAATGCCATTTACCATTGGGTAAAATGGGTGTGGGGTGGGGAGGATAATACTTACATTGCGAGGTGTTTTTGTTTGTTGGTTTAAACAAGAAATCAGTAAGTCTGATAAATGAAATATACTCAAATGCTCTAGGTTTTGACAACTTTGCAAAATATAGGACATTAACATTAGCTTTAAATTGTCCTTGGAATTTTCATACACAGCCTCAGACATGTTCTTAAGTTCGTAAATTTTATCCCCAGAGGGAAGGCAGAGCAGCAACTCTGTCCGACCTGGAGTGATCCCTGCCTAATGCTCCTCTCAACAGAGGCAGACATTGAGAGAAGAGCTTATAAAGCCATGAGCACTGTCATCAGACACATTTACCACAAAGCTACAACAATAAAAATTCATTTCATTAGTCACTAGAAATGAGTGGTTATTGTGAACACATGTACCATTGAGTCACTTTTAGTTAGATGAATGTGTTTGTGGAGAAAACTGCCACAATTAACAGAGTTTGATTGTGGTAAGAAAACTCTTACAAAGATGTTTCCACCATAAAAGTATAGTATTTTATCCCATGTAGCACTTAAAAATATTCTGAAGTTCACTTGCTCTTGTGTTAGGTCCTCATATATGAAAAAGTCAGTGACCATAATATTTGCTAGCTTTCCAAGTGTTAAAATCTCCAACTATTATTGTAGAACTGTTTATTTCTCCCTTCATTTCTATTATTTTTGCTTCATATATTTTGATGGTTTGTTATGATGTGTGTAAATATTTATAATTGTTATACCTTCTTGTATCAAAACTTTTATGATTATGTAATGGTCTTCTTATCTCTTAAAATCACATGTGATTTAAAGCTTTTTTGTCAGATTTTGGTATGGTGGCCACCTCTGCTCTCTTCTCCTTTCATTTCTATTTATTTCTTTGGATCTAAAGTGAATCTCTTGTTATCAGCATATAATATAATTTAATCATGTTTTAATCCATTCTTCAAATAACGTCTTTTGATTGGACCTTTCACCTATTTACCTTTAAAGTTATTAATGATAAAAAAATTACTTTTGTCATTTAGCTATTTCTTTTCTAAATACTTTAAAGCATTCTTTTGTCCCTCATATCTATATTACTATATTCTTTTGTGTTTAGGTTTTTTTTTTTTTTTGGCAGTGAAATTTTAAAATTTCGATCTGATTTCCTTTTGTGTATATTCTTTTTACCATAGAGATTATTGACATTTTAAAAGTTATGTCACTCTAATTTGAATTCATACCAGCACAACTTTGATAACATGCAAAAGCTCTGCTACTTTACATCTTCATCCCCACTACTTTCAGTTACTGCTGACACAAAATTTTATCTTTGTAGACTGTGTTACAAAAAGAGGAAAAATAAAAATAAAGAGGAGGTCAGGTCCTTCAAGTTCCATAAAAGTCCATTCAGCTGGAGGAGGAAATTGTAATAATAGGAGGCATAATAAGAATGGTTGCCACATTTTGTCTGAATTTTTGTGATCAGAAGCAATAAACAGCAATCATAGCATAGGTCTCTGCTTTTTGAACGACAAGGTCCTTTTGCCCACCCTGGCTCCTGCAAACAGTGTCGCTGTTTCAGGGACACAGGCACAGCTGCCTGCCATGGGCTGGCATGAGGGACCAGTAGCTGTTACTGTGCTAGAGCTGAAATTGACTGAAATTGACTATAATTTAGTATTCAACCCTTCCTCTAGAAATTGAAAGCAGTCAATAGATCCCAGAGTTCCAAAAATAGTTACATCAGATTCTGCCAGTGCAATTGTTGTCTAGGTAGGGAGATCCATTCCTGGTGCTTCTTTTTCTGTCATCTTTTCCAAATCCTCCTATCCACTTTTATTTTTACTTTTTTTTTCTTAATCTTTTTGTTTTGGGAATTGAACTCAGGGACACTTTACCACTAAGCTACGTTCTAGTTCTTTTTTTAAAAAAATTTTTATTTTGAGACAGGGTATTATTAAGTTGTTGAGGGCCTCACTAAATTGCTGAGGCTGGCCTGGAACTTGCAATCCTCCTGCATCAGTCTCCTGAATTCTGGGATTACTAGTATGTGCCACCACCTTAGGCCTCCTATCTATTGAACCCAGTGGCTCTCTACCACTGAACTACACTCCAACCCTTTTTAAAATTTTTCATTTTGAGACAGGGCCTTGCTAAATTGCATAGGTTGGCCTAGAACTCGCAATCTTCCTGCCTCAGCTGCCCAGGTTTCTGAGATTACAGGCATGTGCTACCACATCTATTTCCTATCCACTTTTAACAAATGAGAAAACTAAGACACAGAGAAATGATTTCCCAAATCACAGAGGTAAAAAGTGGCAGAAATGGAATGGGTCTCATGGTGCCTGGCTACAGAGACTCTATCACATTCCTAAAATTCATAAATTGCAATTTCTGTAGAAAGAAATAAAGGGAGTGGGTATGTAGCATGAAACTTTAGTTCACCCAACTGAAAAGAATGAATGAGCAAATTAGCATAGGTATTAATCTGGCTTGTAATTGAGGTAAATATGCAGCTTCAAGTTTACAAGTAGCTTTGGGAATATAATTCTGGATGAGGGTGACGAGAGCCTCTCTGGGCTGTGGAATGGAAAGCTGAAGTCTTCACGGGGCCTCAGGAGGTGAGCAAGACAATATCCAAATGGCCTGCATGCCACACGTTGGTGCCCTCAAGGAAAAAATTCAGTGGAAAAGGGTGAGTGTCAACGAGGCCCTGGGAGGTTTGTCTGAGGGCCAGGTTTGCTTGTAGTCTACTCCCTGCCAGAAGTGTGGGTGCCTTTTACTTGCCCAGAAATAGAATTATAGGAAATTTCTGAGCACATTTAAAAAGGTTTTTTAAAAACCTAAAAGGACAAGGCTATGAAAAAATATACAATTGTGATGTGATTTATATGCCATTCTAAATCACCTCTTTGGTGTTGAATTTGTTCACAAAAATGTACCCAAAGTATGCAAAAGTGACTCTGAGCTGGGTGTGGTGGTGCCTGTCTGTAATCCCAGCCTCTTGGGAGGCTGAGGTGGGAGAATCACTTAAGCCTAGGAATAGCCTGAGCAACATAGCAAAATCCTGTCTTAGAAAAAATAATTTGACAATGTCTATATTTTATCAACTAAAATGCACTCTAATTAGTAAATTTTGATCAGTTGTCCACTGCTCATCATGTTTAAAAATTCAAGGTTTTAGTCATTTTGGTCTTTGTACTTTTATGGGTTTCTTTGGAGTCTTTAGAAACTAAATAGCAATGACTAAATATACATTTCAGTGATTTGGAGGATGCAACCTAACATTTTGAATTATTTTTCATATTTTTTATTGGTACATTATAACTTATATACTGGTGGGATTTATACATTTGTTCTTGCACAGAATATAACAATGTTTTTGGCCAATAGCACTCCCCAGCACTTCCCCCTAGTATTTCCCCTTTCCTTCCCATGTATTTTTGGATTCTTGATTTATGAAAGAAACATTTTTATGAGATTCCTAATGATGATTTATTCCTGGTATATATCAATGGTCATACAGTGGATCCAGTTTTTCATGTTCTCAAGTCTGAAAATCAGATTTATATTTTCAATCTAAAATTCTTGTTTGTGGTTCTGCATGTAGACATAAAACCAGCAGTGCTTAAGATCTTGTGCTCAGATCACTTGTTGCAATCAAAGGAGTGACAAGGCTAAAATCCCACTTGCTACCCAAATGTAAACCTTGTAAATGGAACAATTCTCCAATGTGCTTTTTGGTCTATCTGCTCTCTGTCTTGAGTTTTGAAACAGTAATCATAACTTTAGAAATATACTGCTGAGCATAATTTTTATGGAAGCAAATTGAGATAGATTTGTTCCAGACTCAAAAATACTTTCTCCCCTAATATTGAACCCAAAGATTTGATGATTTTTTGCAACCTGAAGCACAAACTAGCCATCTTTTTAAAGGCAAAGGTAAGAAAAGTATTTGCCTTCCTCTCAGGTTTTGTGAGTTGAAATCTTTAAGTTTCCACCTTCCTAGCAATAACTTTTTTTTCCATAGTAAATGCTTATTGCTGTGTATAACCAATCTCTGTTTATTAGGGCACACAAACCATCTTAATTGGGCTCTCCTTTGTCCTCCATTTTCCACTAGGCTTTAGAGAAGGGAGTTGTTTCGGTTCATTCAGATGGTTCTGAGACTGTCAATTCTGATAATTTTGGACTAAGTGAGCAGGCCAAAATGGATGTAAATGAATCAAACTTTCAATCATATGTACTTGAGTACATAGAGTTACAGTTTAGTTGTAATGGAAGGCATAAGAGCTTAAAAGACTCAGAATAATTCACACTAAAATATCTTGGGGTCTTTTTCCATTTTAAAGTGAATTGAGTAATTCTGTGTGGTTGAGGATTGACAGCAGAATGGAAACAGAGCAAACTGTAGAATTTTTCACCAGGTAACTGCATTAGCAGCAAAACTCATAACATAGTCTGTCAGTTGAAAAGAACATGAAGGAGCCTTCTGTTTTCTTATGAGGTGCCATATTCTCACAGTTCCTGGCCAATTATATTCAGCTACTGCTGAAATGAGGTTTTAGAAAATGCTCTCCTCCCTTGTAGCTTTTAGCAATAATGAGAGACTTCATGGATACTGACTCTTCTTATAATTTGTTTATTAGCATAGTAAACATAATTAAAACTACTTTCAAATACTGCCTTCTATTTATATTGTGCAGATAACATAAGCTACTGCTGTATGATAACAATACTGAATTTTTAAAATACATTCCTGAGGATTGACTATAGGTGAAACTGGTGGGCAAATGCTTTAGTGATATTTGAAATTTTTATATTTCTTTTTTTTCTAGATAGAAATTTCTGTGGGATAAAATGCATACCATAAATGTTACAGACAATTATTATAAGACACAAATTTTATGCACATTCTTGTTCATGTATTTCACTTACCAGAATTAAGAGGCAACTTGAGGCCAATTTTGTGTGTTCAGGGATGGTAGAAAACACGGACAAAATCAAGCAACCAAAGACAAGGAGGAAACTGTAAAAAAACAATAAAAAAGAGAAATTTGATAAGAAACTTGCCTTATCGTTATACAAAGAATAATACACCAGACCCATTTGAATAGGCATAGGTTAAATCATAAAAGCCCTAGTAGACACTAGCCATTTTGGATATCAAAATAAAGTATGATATAAGGTGTAAATGGGGCTCCTAAACAATTTCACTGATGAAGAAAAGATTGCATGTGTAGGTTTGAGTGCGTGTGTGTGTGGGTGTGTGGGGGTGTGAGTGTGTGTGATGCTGTGTTTAAGTGTTTACATTTAAGAATCTACAAGTTTCCAATACAAATCTTTCCCCAAGCAGGGAATCCTGAGAAAGGTCCAGAAAGGGGTCTTGTTCTCATAGTGGAGCAGACTGTAGCTACTGTCCTTTCAAAGAAGCAGAATCCACCTCATGTTTGGCAGCTTTGGCAAACTGTCAGGTATTTTAAGTCACTGTTACTAGGACACTAGCTCATTGTTCAAGTCTGATACTACTCATGGATTCTCATTTGTCATTCTTTTATATGAATAAGAAGAACAGAAATGGGAAGGGGTGATCTACTCTCCTATCAGTGCATCTCGATTTCCTTGAAGTCAAACTGCCAGGGAAATGACCTCTGTGCTCTGTCCCCTCATATTATAATGATAGGGAGTGGGAGTCAGGAGCAATCATTTCTTACCAATCCATCTATAGACTTTTATTTCAAGAAAGAAGGAACTTGCAGAATCAAAGGAGGAGTGAAGTTCCCATGGAACATGTCTAATAAAAGAGAAGGCTCTGTTTCAAAGTGAACTTACAAGATGACAAAACAAAACACCTGAGTTACCTGCTTTGGGAAAATTTCAACTTTTACTCATCTCTGAGAAACTTACATAATAAGGTCCTTTAAAAGATCAATTTTTGTGTTCTTTTGTGTAATAGTGGAGTTGATCCTTGCCTCCCCTTGGCTTGCCCTGAAAAATCTTACAAGTCTTTCTATTACCCTTCACTGAGACTGCTTAAGGACTTATAGCCAGGGATTGGCTAATTATGATCTGGGAAACAAATTTGGACCCTAACACCTATTTTAGTAAATAAAATTTTATTGGCACACAGCCATTGCCACTCATTGTGTATTGTCTGTGGCTGTTTTCAAGTTACAACTGCAAAACTGAGTAGTTTCAAAAGAGACAGTATGACCAGCAAGACAAATATTTACTATCTGGCCCTCTAAAGAATAAATTTGCTGACCCTGACTAATACTATGTATTCCTTATTTCTTTATATCTATCTCAACAGATATCTGGAGGGGAAGCTCATAACTGCTCATATTCTGCATGATGATAAAAATCACCAACACTCACAGTACATTTCCCATAGGCTGGACACTGCACTAAACTCCTTTGACCTGCATTCTCCCACATTATCCTTAGAAATTGGTGGAGTAGAAATGTCATTGTCTGCAGTGTACAGATATGAAAACTGAGAGGTAAGAATCTTGTGACTAGTCCAAGGTTGTGTAGCAGGAGGGGTTGAGCACAGTGTGCAGTCAGCCTCCACACAGAATTGCTGGATGAGCTTCAGCATGCATGATGAGAATGGTGATCGTGTTCTTGGCTCAACAAGATGTTGGGGGCTACCTCTCTATTGCTTTAAACTGAGACAGAAGTAATTGCTGTTCCAGATAGAAGACGTCTTCAAGGGGAAGGATTCTACTAGTGATACAAATATAGCACACAATGTTAATAATGTCATATGATCCTTGACTCGTATATCTAATAAATCAGGATACTTTGGATTATAAATTAAAGTCATCCTAAATGGACTAGAAATTGTAAAGTAATGGTCAAATCTAGAGCATCTACCTGACTACCAAACTACCAATGAGAAAATAAAACTCAGGGATCATTAAGGTGGCTGGGAGAAGGATGTGGCATCTAATAATGATGATGACAGAGGTTTCCTCTTTAATGAGTGGCCATTATCTGGATATGCTCCTTGAGTACAGGTTTACCAAATAACATTAGGAAAAGTGAGCTGGTGATTGTTTAATCATAAAATATCATCCTTCTCCAAGAGATCTCAGTTGTAGGCTCATAATCTCTTATGTCTGTGTCCAAAACAGAACTTTTTGCTAATTCCTTCTTCACTTATATTTGGATCTATTTAGTCTTTTTCCTTCATGTCACCACTTTTCCCATTTTCTTTTTTGAATTAATACTACCTACATTTCTAATGAGAGTGGTTTCTGTGCTAGCATTCTGTCATTGCTACAGAGGACCGTCTGAATTCTGCAAGACAAAGACCTCCTTTGCTCTGGTTGCCCAAGAGGCAATGAATGGACAAATATGTTAATTAGTTTATCCTTTCTCTCTCTCTCTACCTTCTTTTCACCACCATTCACCCAGTTATCCATTCAGTAAATACTGATCAAGCATATAATGCTAGTCTGAACTGTGAGGGTTGTAACAATAAACAAAATTCCTTCTTTCCTTCTTTTTTCCTTCACAAAGTATCAAGTCTATTGGAACATAAGGAGAGGCAAGCAGATGTAAACAGAGAAGTAAGGTTCTGAGTGATAATTGCAATGTCAGGGAAAGTACAGGGGATGACAGGAACAATGGTAGAGGGCAGATTAGGCAGGACTGGCTGCTGCTGGATTTGTGGATTCCTATGCAAAGTGACAAAATGTGGATTTTGCTAAAAATTATTAATAATTTCACGATAGAAACAACAGAGCATGAATCCAAGTTTAGCACCCTTTAAAGTGTGGGACTCCATGGGACCATACAGAATGCACACCCATGAAGCCAGATCTGAGGTTAGGGAAGACTTCTTGGAGAAAATTCTGGACAAACTGAGTCCTGAAGGCCTAGCAGGAGTTATTTAGGAGAATGGTTGGGAAAAAGGGGCACTCTAGTTCATGAGACCCTGTGCATCAAAGTCGGATACAAGCAAAATATCACTAGAATTTACTAATTAATCAATAAGTTAGAGTTGGTGAACACCGTTAGCTAGCTTATTTTATCATCCATGAAAAGCATCAGACAGGCCAGTACTGCAAATCCATTTTTTTAAATGGATTTCGGTTCAATTGAAATCATGTATTGAATTCTCTTCTTATTGTGAAAGATACTATGCCAAGCATCACAGGGGTACAATGAAAAATTAAGCAGCCCCACACTTAGGAATTGCATATATAGTGTGATGGACAAGGTGACCATATTGGATCATAACAAGGGGAAGAGGCAGATAAAGAAAAATGTTTCAGAAACTGAAAGAAGGAAGGGATTTTACTCAACTGGGAAAGGTAGCAAAGCACACTCAGAAAGTTTCCCAAAAAAGGTGGTGTTTGAGATGGTCTTTGAAGTATAGGATTTCAATATGAGAAGTTTTTGGAAAAGCACATTCCAAAGTAGGGTACAGTATGAGAAAGGCAGCAAGCCAGGAAACAAATGAGAGGCTTGTAGAGCAGGGTCTGTATCTAGTTCAGTAGACAATGGGAATCACTGAATGAATTTTGACAGATAACTAATATCATTAGAGTTTCTAATGAGAGAACACTCTCCCAACATGGTTCCAGACTCCAATTCAGCTGCTGATTTCACCCTTGACTGCAAGCTTGATTACTTTTGTTCCATGAAACAGGGAGCAAATATTTTGCCTTATATGTTTTCTGGCTTGCTGCCTTTCTCTATTGTATCTTCTTTCTGGAATGAGTGTCTCCAGAAACTTCTCTTGTGGAAATCTACCCCTACACAAGCAAAGTGGAAATGAGAATAGAATAGAGGCAGCTTGGAGGGCTGCTGTGAGCTGGGAGTGGAGATTGGGAAGTGGGTGTGACCTTGCAGCTGGGACCTTGCAGGTTTCCATACATAGTTATTGGTGATGCTCCTAATAAGTTAGGAGGAGAAAAATCAGTAAAGTCAGGAGGAGGTTTAGACATCTACGTGGAAATGTCAATCAAAATCTTGGACACTGAATTAGGTTGGACAAATGTATGTATTTTTTTTCCCAAAGGAAGAAAGTGTGTAAAACATATTATCTTGAGATCAGTACAGACCAAACATATAAGGTTTTGGTAAATAAGTATAAAGGATATTTGAGGACCACTTTCTGAACTTGGTGAATGACATCATAGAGAAAAACAGCTCATTCTGCTATGAGCCCTTGGTAACATTGTCAGAAGCAAACTTCTTGGCTTCTGAAAGCACTGATTTGACACAGTGACCCCTTTGAGGTGACAGTCAGATATTGGGCTCATTGGAAGTGACATGCTGCACTACTGGGATGTTAGTGTGGTTCTACTGACATCATGAATTCATGAGGCCTCATGCATATGTGTATATGTGCATGCTAGTGACCTGCCATCACCCCACTGCATCTCTATGGTGGCTGAGTACAACTGGGAACAGTGGCAAGAGTCACTGAACTTAGGGGTGACTTATGTTGGGTCAACAGGTCTCTGAGAAACCTGTGCATAGAATTTAGGGTGTTGTGAACATGGGTGGGAAAACCATGATGTCTTTATTTTGCACTAACCATAGCTACAAATCCTGATAGTATTACTAGTACTTGTAACATTGTTACTGATAGAAATTAAATATTTTATATCTCATTTTACAATGTAGAATAAAATCATAATTTTTCCTCCTGAATAGTGATTTGGCTCATCGTTATTTTGAGATTACTGTAGTCATTAGATTCCTTGCTAGGGGCTATTTTTAATGCATTCAGAAAGAAGGATATGCTTTGCCATGTAACAAATTTGTTTAATATTTCAATATAAAATTTTCTTGTGTGATCACATGTATTTTATGCATTTGAAAACATTATTCTACCTGGTGTTGTGATGCACACCTGTAATCCCAGCTACTCAGGAGGCTGAAGCAGGGGGATCACAATTTAGCCAGACTCTTCCTCAAAATAAAAATGAAGAAGGATTGAGGATGTGACTCAATAGTTATGCACCCTTGGGTTCAATCCCCAGTACCACCAGAAACAAACAAACAAATAAATAAATACAACATTATTCTGATGAATGGTTCACAGGCTTCACCAGACAGCTAAAGGTCTATGACACACACAGTGAAAGTAAGATGCCTTTGGTGGAGAATTAAGAAGTCAGGGTTGGAAGCTGGAAGATGGCCCATTTTGACAGCCATTAATAATTCACTCAGTAAAGTTTTATGATCAGTGTTTTAAATGTAGCTATTTGTCTTTTATACATAAATCCTAAGGTATCATATGATGTATATTCTTTCAAAGTCATTTTGTAACAGTTATTGGCCTTTATTTTACCTAAAGCATTCATTCATATTTTGTTTCTGAGGACATTCACTTTGATCCAAACCTTTGTCCAAACTTTCTTTGGAAGGCATGGACTGTGGTAAGAAGAAAAGAAGGGCATGGCTGAGAAAAACAAATATTACCTGTTCAGAGGTGGTATTTAGTCAAGAAAATTACCATTAACTTTCTTGTGGGTTAATTAAGAATCAGTCAGGATCAATTTTGTAAGAAGCTTGACTTGGAAAGATGACTGGTTCTTGTGGATCAGATGTCGAGCTTCCAAAGCTTGTGCCTCAAGCACAGGTTCACTTAGCTAGAATTAAAAATGTCTTGAAAATAGAGCATTAGAAAGAGCTCTGGTGATGCTTCACTAAATGAATTGTGGCAAGTTACATTGTTGTCATTCATATAAATTCACAACTCTAGCCATCTTCAAACAATCGTGAATGATGCAATGAAGAAAGAAGAGATAGAACTGCTATTTAAAGTGACCATCCTCAGGTACAACCACAAGATTGGGAAGTTACACTCCATGTATGTATGATATGTCAAAATACATTCTACTGTTTGTATAACTAAAGTGAACAAATAAAAAAAAATAAAGTGACCATCCCACTGAACTTAGCTAGAAGTGGCCAAACATTTCTACCCAGCTGCGATATTTTGGTGAACTATAAGTTTTGCATGATAGAACTGTAAGTCAGTTACATGTATTGAGAGGGCTTTGAAGGAGGGGAGATCTTAAGTATCTTCAAAGGAAAGGAATCGTGGGATTAAAATAAAGGATGCTAATAAGAAGTAGATATTGAATCTTTGAAGAAAACAAGTCTCTTTTTTTTTTGCAGTGCGGGGTATTGAACGTAGGGCCTTGCACATGTTAGCACGTACTCTACCAGTGAGCTACATTTCCAGCCCTTGCAGAAAACGATTCTTTAGAAATAACTTCCAAAGGAAATTCAGCCTGGCCTCTGACTTTTCATAAATTTCTAAGTATTGCTTTGATCAAGTATGCCCTTAAGAACATTTGATGGGAGACCTTGCTAGTGTACCACAAATTTTGCTGGCTGGAGTTGGTGTTATGCATGCTGGTGTTGCTGACCAAAGTGACCTGCTGACAGACATGCACTGGCCTGGAAGACACCCTGCCTGACAAAATCAAAAGCTCATCATCAGAGGAAAGGGCTTCCTGCATCCTAAATTTATCTGTCTTTCTAAACTTGGTAGCTTGTAAATGTCCTTTCTGAGTAACTTTTCTATAAGAGAAGTGCATTTTGCACCTGAAATCTATTCACAGCACACCCCAGCTTCCATTACAAAGCAATAAAAATTTAGTATGACATTTTTGGCATCACATTTTTGGCATCTTCAACAGTGATTAAGAATATTTGACTGGAAATGCTGCACAATTCTGCTTAAGTACAACGAACCCTAAATATTAATATAGACCTTACTCAATAAAAATTATCAGTGAAGTCTTTGTGAAGTTTTAAACATAGAGTCACAAGTTGACAGTTTTTAAAAATGAAATGTTGCATTTCAGATGTGATGTTAAGGGGAAATTAGAAGGTGTGGGAAATGGTAGTTTTTGCTTACTCATTGTGTATCTGTGGAAGATGAGGCTAAAGTAACTGACCTAGAACATGGCAAGAAAATCCATAACCAGTTCGAGAGGCTTCCCTCTAATTGCAGCTGGACTCTGCTGACATGGGCTTAGAACATGCTGTGCCAGATTCCTTTTCCAGGATTAGGGAATCTACAGGATAGATGGATTTCTGACTGAGTCTGCCTTTCAAGACAGGGATTATTTTAAAAACATCACGGAGAGTCAGCTGAACACTTTCTCTTTGAATCTTTCCAGTGTCTAGAACCTTCTACCACTTTAAGGCAACACAGGGCTGTTGCGGACAGCTGTACTGTTGGAAAGCTATTTTCTCCTCTGAGTCAACTGCCCTTATCTGGGACCTTACTCAGCTCTGAACCACAGAAGACGTATTCTCCCACCTCCCTAAGATACTTCTTCAGATAAATGACGTTGGTTTTTATCATGGCTTTCCCATCAGTCTTCAGATAAAATATACCAAGCCCAGTTTGTTGTCTGCTTTGCCTATGAAACAATGTCCAGGTCTGTCACTCTCCTTGTCACTGTTCTTCAAGTCTGCCCAGTTTGTTATTGCATCCCTCCAAGTGAGACTCAGACCCATCACCATCCTCCAGTGTAAGCAAAAGATTTGGCATTTAATCACTAACATAAAATAGCTGCACTGTTGGTTCTTGCCAGGAAACACAAGTTCAAACTTTCCATTGCCCAGCTATTAGCAAAAGTTTGGTTTCAAAAAGCACTATCTCCAGCATATACAGTCACTTATTTTCTTTACTTTTCCTACTACACCACAGGGCCTGGAGCAAACCTGAGCACTGGGCCTCCTTACCTTGGTCCCTAAAGTAATTACCTTCACAAATTGTATTTGATTCCTGATATTTTTTTCAGTGCTATGACAGTGTCCTACTGTTGAGTTACACCCCAGCTCTCTGCTACCTTGAGAAGGAGGAGAGAATATTCAGCCAACTCAATCGACTTTAAGAGCTTTTCAGTATTTCACTTTGCATTTTCTCAATGAGGCCACCATGAGAAATTTGTCAGTATTTTATTGAAAGAAAAATTTGTGTTATGTTGCTTCTGGAAAAAAATGAAGTTTCAGTGTGAAATAGTAATCTTTAACATATTTGTTTCCCTGCCTGGGTTGTTAGGAAGCTCAGAGGTGACTCTACTCCACATTAAGGATGACTCGGATCCATTACTAACACAGCTGCATGAGTTTATCTTGAACTTCATTCTTGACTTCTTTTTACTAGTCTATCATTTCATTACCTTATCTTCCTTGTATTGTGTTAGTCATAAATATTTAGAGACACTGTAGTGGGCACTGGGAACTCAGACATTGTCTCTATTCTGACAGAGTTTTCAGTACCTTTGATTAGGTTGTCCATTCGTAGTATATAAACTTTGTTAATATCCTCAATTTTTTTTTCTATGATACGGAGTATATAGGATATGCTTGACTGAATGACTAAGCACAAAAGCAATAAACATGTGCTTTTGTTTACCACTACTCATCCTTGAGAGTATTAATGCAGCTTAAAGTTGAATTCTTTTAAAAGAATCAATGACACCTTTGGGTCGATTCAAAAAAATTTTTTTTAGTTGTTGATAGACCTTTATTTTATTCATTTATAAATATTCATTGTTGAGAATCGAACCCAGTGCCTCACACATGCTAGGCAAGTGCTCTATCACTGAGCCACAACACCAGTCCCTTTGGGTTGATTTTAAAGTAAACTAAAATGAATTGATTTTGCTTACATGGATTTCTGAAAAAATCTTATATTTATTACTTTTACATATTGTTATGCTTATTCTTTTATTCCTAGCATGAATTACCAACTCCCTACTCTAAGAACCTTCAAATGTCCTGCAGTTATCTTCAGGATTTTTCTTGTGAATACTGTGGCTTGTCTCTGGAGAAGTCATATGAAGTACATATTCTCAGGACTACTAACGTTCCTGCCTAATTTTTTCTTTTTACCCCTCAACAATGCTGTAAAACACTTCCAGTGCTTTCCTGAAATGAAGATGTTTTACTTACTCTGTTGCCCTGAAATAGCAAAACTGATAAACCTATCCAAATAAGAAACAACATCACTTAATGTTTCTTGCTTTTGGCAAACTTGTATAGCTTTTTAGTAATTATAGTTGTTTGTTTACATTTATTGTAAACCTTGGCTTAATATTCTGTCTGAAATATTTCTAGGAATTGTTATTGAGCTTACCAGTATACAAAGCTCAGAACTCCTTATTTTATTGTTCTTTGACAATCAGAATATTTTCTTCTCTCTGATCATTTGGCAGTCACTTCACTTTTTCAAAGATTAATTAATGTCTATTAATAACAGTTCTTCAATTTTATCTATACATACTTCAGTGCCTTATAATGTAATAAATGTAGGTCCAGAAATATGAACTCATTAGTGGTCAAGGGTTTGCCCATATTATATTTTCATTTTCTCTTAATCACATTTAAAAAAACAAAACCCCTTTTAGTTTGAGAATCATGCTTTTTGATGGGAAAAAAGGAATAGGTTTGGGTTTGAACAGCTCTGATTTCTCTGTGTAATTGTAACAATATTGACCCCTGAAATAGGATCACTTGATCATTTCTTCTCTAATCCTATTTTCTGCTTTCAAGAAAAGGAGATTTTTGAGGGAGGTGTGTTGTGGTTTATCTGGCTTATAGCCCATCTGAAATTGTTCTTAAAAATTGTGTTTTTAACAAACATGTTCTTGGTTAAAATACAGAGAAAAAAATACAGTACTCTGTACTGTATTTACTCTGTATTTAAAAATACAGAGAAAAAAATTTGAGTTCTTTGGAAAATTTCTGGGTAAGACTCGTTTATTTCTATGTTCTTTCCACTTCCTCTTATTGGTCTCTGTTCAGGGTTTTCAACTCTCTTGTTTTTGCTGTTTTTTTTTTTTTTTTTTTTTTAAATTTTCCTAACCACTTTATTTCTTTATCTCTGTGCTTATTCTGTCCATGTCAGTCTGTGTTCTTGAGAAGAGTCCTTGCAATGGGAAGGTCTAGCCTGACCTGTCACTGCCCTGCCTCTGGGTGTCTGTCACCAGTCAGAGCTTCTCGAAGACACTCACTTGATCTGAATGAATTGAATAGGAAACGACCTTTCAAAATTAAATTGATCACACAATGTATGCATGTAATGAAGCATCACAAGTTGCACCATTAAAACATATATATTTTGTGTTTTTACGAATCAATTAAAATGAAATCTAATTTAAAAATTAAACTGAAAATCCCATTTTATGATACAGGATATTTTTTCCTTGTGAGGCAAGTGCTTTGCTGCTGAGCTACAATTTTTTTTTTTTTTTAAATCCCAGCTCACAATTTTGTTTTTTAAAGCACATTCTCATTCTACAAGATGGCTGAATGCAATGGTTGGGAATAGTCTTGTTGACTAGAACATTGCAAGGGCACTATTTCTTAAAGGGCCTGAGGTCTGCAGTTTAGAAATCAATCACAGTCAGGGTCTTGCCTTTGCAAGCACTGTTTCTGTGCCCTTTCCCAGAAATGTAACTGATGTTGAAAACCAGTGCATATTGTTCAGAGATAATTAACTTAAAGTGAAAAGTCTTTTCTATTGTCATTTATTAAATGCATGCAACAGTAAAACATTCTGCCTGCTGTTATTTATTCTCCTTACCTTGTTGTGTTTATTTTGGGCACATCACGTCATTTGGAATTACATACATGTAATTATGTATGTAAGCTCTATGAGAGCGGGGACCTTGTCTCTCTTTTTCAACCATTTTACTTCCACCACCAAGAACAAGACCTGGTATAGGAACGAGTCAATTCACTTATTCATGTAACACTTAGTATTCAGTGGCTGCTATGTACCAGGCAATGTTCCAGATGCTAAAGTTCTAATAGTGAATAAAGTTAACAAAATCCCTGCCCTTACAAAACTTACATTCTAGCAGAGGTAGGACATAAATAAAATAAGTAAATAAAATGCACACTGTGGTAAAGAGTGATAACTGTGAAGGAGGGGAAAGTGCAGCAGGGTAGGATAAGATGCAGAAGTGGGCAGAGCTGACTATTTGGATAGAGTGGTCAGGGACTATCTCACTGAAAAGGTGATATTTATTGAATTTCAAAACTGAGATCTGATTAATCTATGAAGCCAAAGCACTGGTGCATTTGGAGCTCGACCTGCATAGGTCTTGCATACCCTGCTCCTTAAGGGACTGCCTTTATCCTGCCAATTCTTTGTTTAAAAACTTACGGTTCCTCTCTGTTGCTATCTTGCCCCAAATTTTTTTGCAGAGTTTAAGAGCTGCTCAAGAACATTAATTCCTCATTTCTTCTGAGTAGACCCTCTGGGAAGGCCTGTCTCTTTTCTATTTTCTGCACTATATCATGCTGGAACATATAATGGGATGTAATTATGGAAGTTCATGACTCTGTGTGCTGAGTCCCCTGCCTGCCGTCACATCAGCAAGTCAGACATCAGCTGATCCCCACACGGCTGCTCTCTCTGTTGCTGGCATGTGCACATAGCCTCCTCACCATGCTCTTTGCCTCTCTGGTAGTGCTTCAAGAAAAAAATGAGAGAGCATCAAACTGATAACCCTGTCCTAATATAATAGACACCAAATTGAGTGAAAAATGCTAAGTGATACATAATCCTTACAAATTCTCATTAACACAGGTCATAATTATGACAATAAATTACATGGATATATCATTTAGAATCTCTGTCTATAAAGGAAGACATTTAAAAATGTAAAATATGAAACAAGACCAGCAAAATCAGAGATGCTCAGATAATGACTTGGCCTAAGCAAAGCTGCATGAAGAATGACGTCATGAGAGCTGTGTTTGAATGTGTGTGGTGAAGTGCTGAAGGCTGGCTTGTCCATGCAGCACAGCTTGGGTGAGCTGGACCTGTTCAGCCCCTCTTGACTGTAGGCCCAGGGAAACGATTTGAGCTGCCCTAAATGAAGCTGCTTGGTGGCAGCCGCTAGGATGGAAGGAGCCTTTGTTAAACTGACCAGGCAAAGATTCCAATTCATCATTAAAATGACCCCTAGTGACTCTGCTGACCTAGGTGGCTATGCTATCCAACTGACAATCTGCCCATCGGAGATGAGAAAGGGGCCACCTCAGAGCAACTACGCTAATTATGCCATGAACAAAATAAAAGTTATCTGTGAGGGTGAGGAAGAGACATTTGTAGAATCTTCGTGTTTCCATTAAAGTCACCTTCTAAAGAGATTAATGTCAATGCTGACACCATAGAAAACAATCCAGTCTGATAGTTTTGATAATATGAATCTCTGTGGATTAAATTTTCCATGCTTTGTTTTTAAGGGTTTGTTTATGCCTGAAAGTGAGCCATGGTACGTGTTGAAAACATGCTAAAAGATGTTTGCCAATAGTTGTCTAGCATGAATAATTTTTTCTTAAAAAGGGTTGGAAAGTTATTAAACAATGTCTTCATTGTTGCAATTTTTTATGACTGTGATAACCATATATTGTCTGAAAATTAAAATTCTGAAGTACATTTATTTAAATATAATTGGAAACAAGTAAAAGGGGATAAAATAGATTTAATGTTGTTTTTGTCTGAAAAAAGCTATTTTAAAGTGCTATATTTGATAATAAAAATCAATTATGAATTTGGTTACTATCAACTGATTAGATTCATATAATCCACTTGCTTTAATCCACATTTTCCTTGAAAGGTTTTTGGAGAGTATTCACAACTTATGAAAAATCTCAGTGCAGCTCTGTTATGCATATATACAAGAGAACCCTCTCATGAAATGGGAGTTTTTTAAAGTTGATGAAAAGCAAGAACTTGTAATGGAATCAAGTCAGATTATGCTATGTATATGACCTATGGAGCGTGGAATTGCTACTGATTTTCTCCACTTTCTTTGGTCTACAGAAATGAAGTAGTAAAGTGACTAAAATAGCGGAAAACAAAATCTTGAGGAGTTAAAGTGCTGTTGGCAGTAGACTTTATGATGTGGTACATCAGGAAAAAATAAACCCAGGAGACAGATGTCTCCAGAGAGTAATAACCATAAACACTGAAACTACTACACATGTAAGAACCTGCCCATGGAATGGAGATGGTAGATGGTCCTCTTGGGAATGACCTACAGTGGCACCTGTTGACCTCAGTGACCAGAGCTGAAAGGAAGCTGAAAGTCAGTTTCCATGTGTAGAGTCACGAAGTATTTTATAGACCAGAGAAATTGGCAAGCAATGACAGACACTAGACAACATGTACTTCCTTTGTCCAAAAATATATTCATAGTCAGCTTAAAAACTGCACACACTCCTTGGAGGTCTGGTAAGTAGGGAAAAGGGTGAGTTTTCTCCAGCTGCTGTTATACTGATAGACACCAAGAATTTCCCACTCCCTTTTTGTTCATCAAAATATTGAAGTTGGTGATTCCATGTGAAGAAAGGGAAACAGAGTGTAGCTCTATCTTACATTTTACCATTCACTGAAAATTCTAGAGGTGTTTAAATGTTTTTTGTTATTGTTTCACATGCATTGTTGAAACTAAAACACATTAAGTACGGTAGAAGGTGTAAAAGTAGAAAGTGCTATTGGATATTTTGCTTCAAATTTTCAGTTTTCATGAGCACTTATTTTTCTATTTTCATTAATTTTTCTATCTTTAAATGGAAACATAAGTTAGGTTTCTTATTAGTAGCTTCCAGGGATGCACTAAGTAAACCTTACCGTCTCCATCAGTTAAAAATTCAGTTTTTTGGGAGTACTCTGCTATCTTTGCTTTTGACCAGAGAATTGTGGCAGAAAGACCCTGCTGTTTCTGATTCCTGAGCCCTTCAAAATGCACGCGAATGGCAAAGACCCAGAGATATAGCCTGTACAATCCAGGGGGGAAAAATGTGTTATTTTCCACTTCTTGCTGTAAGAGTCTGGGCTATGTCTTTTCTCACTAGTTACTGACATCTGCAAGGGGAGAAAGGAAAGGAGAAAGGTTCACAGCAGGTGAGGGCATTTTTTTTTCTGTAAAGGACCAGATAGCAAATATTTTCGGCTTTGTGAGCTGTATAGTCTCTCTTACAGAAACTCATCCCTGGAGTTATAGTGCAAAATCAGCCCCATAGCTTTTAAATGGATAGGTGTGACTGTTCTATTGACTTTATTTATGAAAACAGGTGGAGGGCCAGATTTGGTCCAATGCTATAATTTGCCAGCTCTTGGTTTTAGAGTATTATAAAGGGTAAAAATATGATTTTCACTTTCATCTGGTAAGACAACGGTTATTTTGCTTTATAGTTTGTTTATTCCCGTGAAAGACACTTGAGTATTTCTTCCTACTCAAATTCTGTGAAAAAGAATCCAGCAAGAATATATTCTTTTATGTTGCCATTTATTGTGGATTTAAAGATTATCATCTTAAAATAAATTTAAAACACAGGGCAAATGTATGCTCTTTTTTGTCTTTAAATAAAAAAGAATTAATCAAAGGACAAATAACTGCAGATTAAGAGATGTCACATATTTGGAAGTAGCTCTGGCAGGACTAAAGTTCCCATTCTTTTCTGTTTTGTCATTTTTATTAGACAAAATGGACTTGAGCTGATCTGAGGAGTAGTTGGTCTTTGTTTTATTTGTTTAGTGCTGCTTGTTGCTGCTTGTTGGAAAACCGATATTTGAAAGAAAAGCAATAGGAATGTATGACAAATTCAAAGCTGCATGGTAGTGAATGGGGAAATGCTGAAAGCATTTCCTCTAAAATCAGGAGCAAGACAAAGATGTCCACTCTCACCACTCCTTTTCAGCATAGTACTTGAAAGTTAAGCCACAGCAATTAAGAAACAGAAGGAAATAAAAGGGATATAAATAGGAAAGGAAGAAGGCAAATTATCACTATTTGCAGATTATATGATTCTGTACTTAAAAGACACCCCCCAAAAGAACTCTCCACCAGAAGTCTTCTAGAACTGATAACAAATTCAGCAAAGTAGCAGGATACAAGACCAACATACAGCAATCAATAGTTTTTCTATACGGAAATAATGAATCCACTCAAAAATAATGAATCCACTCAAAAAGCATTCAGGAAAACAATTTCATTTACAACAGCATCAAACAGACAAACAAAATACTTAGGAATAAAGTTAACCCAGGTGAAAGAACTCTGCAACAAAAATTGTAGGGCACTGAAGAAAAAAATTGAGTAAGACACTGGAAGATGAAAAGACCTTGCATGTTCTTGAATAGGCAGAATTAACTAATTAAATAATTAAAATGACCATATTTACAAAAGTGATATAAGATTCATTGCAATTCCCCCCCCCATCCAAAATGCTAAGATCATTCTTCACAGAACTAGAAATAAAGTTCTAAAATTTATATGGAAAAATAAAAGATCCAGAATAGTCAAAGGAATTCTTAACAATAGGAACCAGGATGGAGGCATTACAATGCACAATCTCACATTATACTACAGAGCTATACTAACAAAAATTGCATGCACTGGTATAAAAATGGACATGAAGACAAATGGAATAGAAGACCCAGAGAAAACCCCACACAGATACAAACTTCTGATCTTTGACAAAGGTGCCAAAAACATCTTTTGGAGAAAAGACAGCCTTTTTAACAAATGGTAGCGGGAAAACAGGATATCCATATGTAGAAGAATGAAACCAACCCCCTCTCACCCTGCAAAACAGTCAACTAGAAGTGGGTCAAAGACCTAGAAATTAGACCAGAAACTACAAGTTCTAGAAGAAAACACAGAATCAACACTCCAACATATAGACATACACTTCAACTTCCTCAATAAATTGCCTAAAACCCAGGAAGTAAAAACAAGGGTTAAAAATGAGATGACATCAAATTAAAAACCTTCTGCACAGCAAAGGGAACAATTAAGAGCATGACTATCGACAGCCTATGGAATGAAAGAAAATCTTTGCCAGCTTCTCCTCTGACAGAGGATTAATACTTAGAAAATATAAAGAACTGAATAAACTTAACACCAAAATAAAACAAAAAACCTTAACGAATAACCCAATCAATAAATGGGAAAATGGAGAACGCAGACATTTTACAAAAGAAATACAAATGAACGACAAAAATGTGAAAAAATGTTCAGCACCTTTAGCAATCAGGGAAATACAAATCAAAACTACACTGAGATTTTATCTCACTTCAGTTAGAATGGCATCCATTAAAGATGCAAAAAATAATAAAGGCTGGTGAGGATGTGGGAAAAAGCAACACTTACATATTGTTGGTGGAATTGTGAATTAGTACAAACATGGAGTTCAATATGCAGTTTCCTCAAAAGACCCACCTCATGACCCAGCTGTAACACTCCTTTGTCTTTATCCTAAAGAATCAGCATACTATAGTGATACATGTATACTCATGTTTATAGCAGCACAATCCACAATAGCCAACCAACTTACGGAACCAAACTAGGTGTTCATCAGTAGATGAATAGATAAAGAAAATGTGTTATATACACCCAGTGGAGTTTTACTCAGTCATAAAGAAGAATGAAATTATTGCCGTCATAGGAAAATGGATGGAACTGAAGAACATCATGATCACAGTGAGATAAGCCAAACTCAATGTCAAGGGTTATATGTTTTCTCTCATATGCAGCAGATAGGAAGGAAGGAAGGAAGGGAGGAAGGAAGGAAGGAAGGGAGAAAGGAAGGAAGGAAGGAGATAAAAGTAAAAGAGTAGAGAAAGGGGATTCGGAAGGGAAGAGAGGAGGGGAAGGGGCTATATGGGGGACTGAAACAGAACAATTTATGCATGTACAAATACATCACAATGAATCACATTATTATGTAAAACTAGAATGCACCAATAATTTTTTTTAAAAGAAAGAACAAAAAGGGAAAGAAGGAAGAAGAAAAGCAATAGTAAATTCAGAAGGTACCACCACCTGTAATGAGTGTTAGGCAACTTCTGTATCACTGTAAAATTCTAAATGCTTGAAAAGTTTTCCAGAGCATCTTTTTCCATGAACCTTTGGTAACAAATCAATTCAATACTCTTCAGTTTCAAAATAATTTTTCATAATAGTTTAGTCTTTTTTAAGGATTTCTACAAAATACTTTGTCTCTAATTGAAAATGTAAAGCCTTTAAAACTCTCTCTCTCTCTCTCTCTCTCTCTCTCTCTGTCATACTTTTAAAATGCTTCTGAGAATAACTTTCTAACATTCAATGCTTGAAAAAAAAAATCATGGAATCTCTAAAAAAGTACTATTGACCTCAAGTTTTTTTTCCCCCATGAATTTATTTTTTTATAGCCATTTTAGGTTCACACCAAAATTGAGAGGGAGGTATAAAGATTTCTCATGACCTCAAAGTTTTAAAATTTTCTTTTAACTGAGTAACATAAAAAATTTTAAAAATAACTATTTTACTAGTTAAAAAACTTACAGCCCTATCAATATGATATGACTTTGGTAACCAGTAACCTGTCACTAAGAAACCATTAACTGAAGGACACATATTGCAGAAAGTAGGAAAAAATTTTCAATCCAATGGGGGCATTTGTGAGAGAACAAATGAGTGAACTAATGGCTATTATTTTTTTCAGTCAGAGTACTTCTTTTTATTTTTATATTTGGTACTGGTGATTTAACCTGGGGGTGCTTTACCACTTAAAGTTTTTTTTTCTATCTTGATAGATCTTTATTTTATCCATTTATTTATATGTGTGCTGAGGAATTGAACCCAGTGTCTCACACATGGGAGGTAAGCACTTTACAACTGAGCCACAATTGAGACAGGATCTCAAGTTGCTGAGGGTCTCACTAAGTGGCTGAGATTAGCCTTGGATTCTCCTGTTTTAACCTCCCAAGTCACTGTGTGTGTGCCACCATGCCTGGCTAGAGTCCTTCTTTCTGTTTGATTTACTGAGCAAGAGCAATTTGGTGGAACTAGCATTATATGCAGCATGAGAAGTCCTGGAGTTCACTTGAGCCTCACCACTTCCTACACGGAACCTTTGGGAAAATCTCTTATCTCCTTTCAGTTTCAATTTCTTCATCTGTAAAATGAAATCTAATACCTACTATGTGTATATAGGACTTGATCGTGTCTTTGATGAAGTGAAATCTTTGCACAACCACCTGGTATTCCATGAGAAAATTATAATGTCTCTGAGAGCAAGCCTTTGTCTTATTCCTTTGAATTTAAGAAAAATTCATGGAGCACCTATTAGGCACCAGTATTAGCCACCAGGGCCTTATACAAAGAAGCAGTTCGATGATTTCTTGTTGACTTGTATTGGTTAAATGCTGTATTTATTGAAGAACAGAAATTAATCTATTCATTAATAAATAGAAAGTGCAAATCCTTACAAGACAATATCTACCCATAAGATTTTTGAAAGAAAGAATATGAAAACTGCCTTTCTGGCATGACAAATGACTTTCAGACTGACAAAGTTAAGGGTCGTGACAAATGTTGTTAGAGAATGTCTTCACCAGTAGCTAGAAAGGAAGTGCAATTCTGACACTATCAAAAAGTCATAAGAATAATTGTGTTCCAGAGTGAGAAGATGGTGGATTAGAGGCACCCAGCATTGCCTCCTTCTCCATGAGACAGAATCACAACAATAGGAGAGCAGCTGCGCGTTGAGATGGGTGCCTGTGAGAGAATGCTGCATGCATCAGTGGACAGAGACTTTGGATAGTGGAACAGCGGTGAAATAAACACCTCAGCACTAATCATGTGGCGGGATGGCAGAGGAGAGAGGTGAAAGAGAGAGAGTCCCTGTGAGCACCACTGGTACAGGAATCAGCACCTCGCTGAAATAAGGTCTAAATAGATAGTAGACCTAAACAGACAGAGAAGTAAATTGACTCTGGAGAAGTTTTCTGCATTTCTTAGTATATTCTCATGGTGCTGTAATAGGACGTCACTTTGAAAAGATCCTGTATGAGCTTATGGTTCTGGGAGTCAAAGGCCTCTGCATTTTTCTGTCTCTAGGTCCCCAAGGCAATATTACTACATTGGCTCAGGGGTCAGCTGTCTTGAGAATCAGTTTGGTCCCGGGGGACAGCTTCTGACACAAACCCACTAAGAATTTTATGGTGTGGGAAGCTGGACTGAAATGCATAAGGGAATGGAGGATCCTTCCCCTTTAAAACTGGTGGATCAAGAAGCCAGCTGCAGGAATGGGGGTGGGGGGGAAGTGGGAATGAGCAGTCAATGTTAATTTTGCTTGGGATCTGAGTCTCAAAACACTAGCGTTGTAGGTGGTACACTGTGTGGAGCCTGCATCCATCCCTCTCAGCATAGATGGTTAAAATTCTATATCGTCTCCCAATCTTGAAGTAGAGTGTGTAGCACAAAAGGTGCCAGGGTCCTTGACACACTGCAACTTGGTACCTATTCCACTATGCGACTGTGCAGCCCAAGTAGTTCTGGAGTCAATCTGCCTGGGGAGCTCTGGGTTTTTCCCTAGCTTGTTTTTGTGTGCATTGCAGGCATTGGCAGGCATTCCAAGAGGCTGGGCATAAATCCCTCCCATTGGTCACCTGGTGAGCACAACAACCTAAAGAAGAAAGCAATGAGTAACTGTTTTCAAGGGCACACAGTCTAAGAAGACAAGGAAAGAAGGTCTGATTAGCATATGCTGCCATCACCCATTCTTGCCCACACAATTAAGCACCTCAGGAAAGAAAAAATTTAATTTTTTATTAACAGTTTTCTTGTTATTGCTCTTTTTTATTTTTATTTTGTGTGTGTGTGTGTGTGTGTGTGTGGATGTGTGTCTTGTCTTTCTCATTTTTACTTTAAATATTAAAATTTTTTCTTTATTTCTGTTTTTATTTTTTTCAATTTTAACTTTCTCTAGCTTTCTGTTTTTACTTTCAAAATTTCCCCCTTTCCCATTTTTCTTTCTTTTAAATTTTTAAAAATTAATTTAATTTACTTTTTAAGCTTTTCAGTTTATCCTATATTATTTTTGCACCTTTATATTCCTTTGTTTTTGTAATGGCGATTGTTTTATTTGGACTTTATTTCTTCATCTGTATTTTATTGTCATTATTACTGTTACTTGTCTTCTTGATATGCAGTGCTACAGACTGAACCTGGTACTTTGAGTATGTTGTACGGGTGCTAGGCCCCTGAGCTACACTCCCAGTTCAGCTCAGAGAAACTATATCCTTATTCTAGCCATGACCCAACCTTCCTTGAGCCTTGTAAGATACTTCAACTTTAAAAATAGGAGAGATAAAGTCTCTAATCATTGAACTATTCCCAAGTAGGTAGATGGGAGTGGGGGACTTGCTGAGCTCCTGCTTCTGAACATTCATCCCATAGCAATAACAGAGAGACATAAAAGGAGTTACAAACTCAATCTTTATGAGGGACCTCAGGTTAGGTTGCTTCCAAATCCCATCAGAGCTCATATTGCTGAAAAGAAGGCAGGAGTAGTCACAGAGGGTGCACCCCATATATCATGCTGCCTATACCACATCTGTCTGAATTGCCAAGAGGGACCTCACTCTTGTGACACCTACAGAAAAAGTGGGTCTTTCAGGCTCTGACACATTATGCATTGTGTCAAAACCTATTAATTGTGGCTAAAGGAGCTTGAGGAAAACTTCATTATGAAACCCAATTAGAATTAAACTCAACACTACACAATAAACCTCATATTCAAGGACATATCATCAAGAGAAGACCCTCATATAAAAAGACTAGGAAGGCCCTTACATGAAAATGGATGAGATAGGCATCACAACAGATGCACAAATAGCAATATAGAAACACAAGAAATATTGAAAATATGACATCTGCTAATGTTCATAACTAGCTATTAACATCCCAAGGATTGAAGTACATGAAATTCTGGGCAGAGAGTCCAAAAGAATGATTATTTTAAAGTTCAGTGAATTCTAAGAGGATACAAATAAACAGCTGAATTAATTTAAGAAGACAATGCAGGATATGAATGAGCAATTCAATAAAGCATTAGACATTTTGAAAAATAACCAAACAGAAATCTTTGAAATGAAAAGCTCAGTAAGTCATGTTAAAGAATCAGTTGAAAATCTCACCAACAGACTAGAATAAACAGAATAAAGAATATCAGGGCTTGAAGACAAGTTTGAGGAATTATCACATTCAGATAATAATAGAGAAAAGTAGGAAGGAATGAGCAGAACATACAAGATCTATGAGACACCATTAAAAGACCAAACAAGCTGCTGATCAGACTAGACAAGAGAGAAAAACTATAGGCTGAAGGCACAGAAAACCTATTAAGTAAAATAATAGCAGAAAAATTCCCAAATCTTAGGAAAGACATGGACATCTAGAGAACCCAAACACACATGACCAGAAAAGAACTTTTCCATAGCACATTATATTAAATTGCCAAAAGTACAGAACAAAGAAAGAATATTAAAAGCTGCAAGAGCAACACAATTCACAATAACCAAATTGCAGAATCAATTCAGATGCCTATCAATAGATGAATGGATTAAGAAACTGTGATATATATAAATATATATATATATGTGTATATATATACACACACACACACACACACACACACAAAATGGAGGCTTACTAAGCCATAAAGAAGAATGAAATTATGGCATTTATTGATAAATGGATGGAAATGGAGAAAATCATACTAAGTAAAATAAGTCAGTCATGAAATCAAGGGTCAAATGTTTTTGGTATATGAAGAAGCTAGAGTAAAATAAAGGAAAGAAGGAGGAGAGGATCAGGTATCATAAAGATATAGGGAAGATCAATAGAGCCAAAGGAGATCCAGAGGGAGAAAGGAGAGATGGGAAAAGGGAGGAAATGAAGAATGAATTTTAAAAAATCATGCTATGTGTATAAAGTATAAAGAGGGACCTCAGGCTAGGTTGTATATGTATAAAGTATACACATACTTTATGTATAAGTATAAAGAATCAATGAAAAATAAGTAAATTGATGATCAAAAGGAAATCAATAGGGTAGAGGAAGGAGAATGGGGGAGGAAAGAAGAGAGAGGGGTAGAGAATGTGAACTGAAATAAAATTCCATGCATGTATGATTTTGCTGGGATGAACCCAACTACTTTGTATAACTATAATGATCTAGTAAAAAATATGCAAGAGATAAATTCAAGGTCACATTTAAAGGCACAGAATAACAACAGATTGAACTGTACACCTTTGAATAGTGGGTCACTGAAAAAATCAAGGGGGGGATTAAAAATCAAAATCAAATTACAATGAAAACAGACGAAAACTGTGGAATACATTGAAAGAAGTCCTAGGGAACTATAATTACCTACATTTGAAAAACAGATCTCAAATAATATAGAGATTTATCTCAAAATCTTAGAAAAACAAGAACAAACTAAACCCACAATTAGTAGAAGGAAAGATCAGGGCAGAAATAAATGAAATAGAGACTAAAAGAACAATACAAAGGATCAATGAAACAAAAAGTTGGTTCTTTGAAAAGGCAAAAAAAATTTGACAAACACTTAGATATGCTAACCAAAAGAAAGAGAAGACCCAAATAAATAAAATTGTTGAAAAAGTGAATATTACAACAGATACCACTGAAATTAATAGGCTCATTAAGGAATATTTTTCAAAATGGTACACCAATAAGCTAGACAAAACTAGAAGAAATGGATAAGTTTCTGGATATGCATGACTTAAAAAAATTAAACCAAGAGGTTGTAAAAAACCTAAATAGATCAATAACAAGAAATGAGATTGAAGCATGTGACCAAAATACTTGACAAGAAAAATTTAGAGGAGGAAAGGTTTCTTTTGGCTCATGGTCTAGAAGTTGAGTCAGCAGAACATCATGGCTGAAGGTTAGGGTGAAGGAAACAGCTCACCTCATGGTGGCCAGGAAGCAGAAAGGGAGGAAGGAGGGGATCCAGGGAAAATGAGCCCTTGTAGGGCATGCCCCCAGTGACCCACTTCTTTCAGCCACACTCCAACTGTCTACAGTTACCAACCAGTTATTCTCTTCAAGTAGGACGGATTGATTAGGTAACAGCTCTTCTAATTCAGTCATGTCATCTCTGAACATTCCTGCATTAACACAGGCCCTTTTGGGGGGACACCTCACATCCAAACCATAACAATCTCCTAACAAAAAAAAAAGCTCAGAACCAGATGGTTTCACCATAGAATTTTATCCAACTTTTAAAGAAATAACACCGTCTCATCAAATAGAAGGAAAAGAAATTTTCTTCTAAATTCACTCTATGAAGGCACTATTACCTGAAACCAAAATTTGATAAGTACACAACAACAGCAAAACAAGAAAATGATAGACCAATGTCCTTGATGAACATAAATGCAAAAATCCTCAATATAATACTTGCAAGTAGAATTCAACAGCACATTAAAAAGGTCATAAAGCATGTGATCATGCTGTTGGTTTTGTTCCAGATAGGGATGCAAGGATGGTTCAATGTATGCAAATCAATAAATGTAATATAGTACATAAATAGAATCAGGATAAGGTCACATTTTCATCTCAACATAGCCAGAAAAAGCCTTTCATAAAATTCAACATCCCTTCATGATAAAAGTCCTGAATAAATTAGTTATAGATGGATCATATTTCAACATAATAAAGCCAACTTATGACAAATCCATACATCACACATAGTGGGGAAAAACTAAAAGCATTTCCTCAAAGATCAGGAACAAGACAAGAGTGTCCACTCACCACTTATACTACTCAATACAATGCTTGAAATTTTAGCTAGAGCAATTATGTATGACAAAGATGTAAAAGAGATACAAATAGGTAAGGAGAAATTCAAGGTATCTCTGCAGAAGATACAACTCTTTATCTACAAAACTCTAAAGACTACACTAAAAGACTCTTGGAACTGAGTAACAAATTCAGTCAGGAAGAGGGATAGAAAAATTCACAAACAAAAATCAATAGCTTTTCACCACCATGTGACCCAGCTATCCCCCTCCTTGGCCTATATCCAAAGGATTTAAAATCAGCATACTACAGTGATGCAGCCACATCAAGGTTTATAGCAGCTCAATTGACAATAGCTAGATTGTGGAACCAGCCTAGATGCCCTTCAATAGATGAATGGATAAAGAAACTGTGGTATATATACACAATGGAATATTATTCAGCCATAAAGAAGAATAAAATTGTGGCATTTGCAGGAAAATGGATGGAGTTGGAGAATATTATGCTAAGTGAAATAAGCCATTTGTACCCCGTTCGTATACAATGAATCAAAATTAAAAAAACCAATAGCTTTTCTATAAACCAATAACGAATTCATTGAAATAGAAATCAGGAAAGCAATCTATCTCATTCATTATAGCCTCAAAAAGAACCCCCCCCACACAAAAAATAATAACAACATCATCATCAACAACAACAAAACCTAGAATAAATCTATCCAAAGCAGCAAAGGACTTTCACAATGAAAATTGCAAAACACTGAAGAAAGAATTTGGAAAGACCAAATTTGAGAAGATGGAAAGAACTCCCATGTTCATGGATTGGAAGAATTAATATTGTTAAAATAGATATATTACCAAAAACAATGATAAGATTCAACACAGTCTCCACTGTATATGCATATGAAGTCAGCATATAACAGATACGTGCAATACCAATGATAATATTCACAGAACTAGAAAAACAATCCTAAATTTATATGAGGCCACAAAAGACCTTGAAGCATCAAAGCAATCCTAAGGGAGAGATAAAGAAGAAGAAAGAAAAAAGAAATACTGGAGCATCACAATACCTGATTTCAAAATACAATATACTACAGAGACATAATAACAAAAACCATGATTTTGGCATAAAAACAGGAATATACACCATAGAATAGAATAGAAATACACTCACACATCTACAGCCAACTGATTCTCAGTACAGGTGCCAAAAACACATTCGAGAAAAGATGGCTTCTTCAACAAATGGTGCTGGGAAAACTCATATTTACATGTAGAAGTTTAAAACTAGACTCCTATCTTCCACCTTGTACAAAACTGAACTCAAAATGGATCAAAGATATTAATGTACTATCTGAAAATTTGAAACTACTAGAAGAAACAGCAGAAACAATTGACGATATTGGTACAGGCAACAATATCCTGAATAGGACATCCAACATCTCAGGAAACAAAAGCAAGAATTGACAAACTGGTTTACATTGAATTAAACAGCTTCTGCACAGCAAAGGAAATGATTGACAGAGTAAAGAGACAACCTATAGAATGGGAGAAAATCTTTTCCAGCTATTCATCTGACAGAGGATTAATATCCAGAATATATAAAGAACTTAAAAAACTTAACAAAAGAATAAGTAGTCCAATTAATAAATTCGCAAATGATCTAAATAGGCACTTACCCAAATAAGTACAAATGGCCAATAAACATGAAAAATGCTTAATAATTTTAGCCACCATGGAAATGCAGATCAAAAGTACATAGAAATTCCATTCCACTGTAGTCAGAATGACTATTATAAAAACATGAATAATTTAATGATGGCACAGATGTGGAGAAAAAGAAACCATTAAACACTGTTGGTGGAAATGTAAATTAGTACAGTCACTATGGAAAACAGTATGGAGGTTCTTCAAAAAACTAAAAATAGTTATTATATGATGCAGTCATACTATTCATGGGTATTTATCACAAGGAAATGAAGTCAGCATATAACAGATACATGCAAGCTCACGTTGTGTCACTATTCACAATAGCCAAGATATGGAATCAACCTAGGTGCCCAACAGATGAATGGATAAAGAAAATATGGTACATACACAATGAGCTATTAACCATAAAGAAGAATGAAATCATTTGTAAGTAAAATAAATCAAACTGGAGAATGTCATGTTCATCAAAAAGAGCCAGACACAGAAAGACAAGTATCTTGAGTTTTCTCTCAGATGTGCAAAAAAAATGAACAAATGACCTGGAAGTAAAAGTGGGACTTTTAAGGAAGGGGAAGGAGGCTGGGGTTGGGGGAGTCTGAGAAGGGAGGAGAAGAGAAAGTAAAAGGGAGGGTAAGCATGATAAAAACTTAGTCTGCTTCCTTTTTGCTTCATCCTGTGGTGCTTTTCCCCACCATGCCCTTCTTCTCTGCTTGGGCCCAGAACTATGAAGTCAGCCATCTATGGATCTGAAACCCAAACAAACTTTTCCTCCTTTTTGTTTTCTTGTCAGGCCTTTAGGTCACACCAACGAAAAAGCTGACTGAAATAGAAATGGGTACCGAGAAGTGGGGTCATTGCTGTGACTAACCAGACCATGTGGTTCAGAACATTTTGGAGCTGGTTTCCAGGGGTAGGAATTTTGAAAAGTTTAGACATGCAGGCTGGAAAAGCTTTAGAATCTTGTGTGTGGAGCTTAATGACCAATTCTGGTGAGAGCTCCAAAGACCAGAATGCTTAAAAGACTGAGCAGTAAAGACTGGACTCAAAGTTTCAGGGGAGGAGGACTCTATTAGAAACTGGACTAGAGGACATTGGTGTTGTGTTCTGGCAATGAACTTGTCTACATTTTGCCCATGTCCCGTTTCTATGAGTCTGAATTTAAAAGAGATGGAGTAATTTTCTGGAGGAGGAAATTTCATAGCAGCATTCGGGTGGTGGAACGGATATTGCTGGCAGCTTTTAGTCAAGTTTACTGTGAAAATCAGGAGCAGAAAGCACAGCAAAAGGATTTGAAAAACTTGCAGTTTGGCCAGAAAACAGTGTATAAAACTAGGGCTAAAAAAGTTGTGGGTTGTTAAAGACATTATAACAACTAAAGAGATGGTAAGTTCTTTACCAATAAATAATAAGAAAGATGGCTTGAGGGCATCTCAGAGATTGGCAATACCACACTCATCTCAGGTTCAAGGGTATAAAAGTAAAAATTCCTTTGAGAAGAACCACTGAGTCACCTTCCTTGCACTGGGGAGACTAGGAAGTTGTTTCACCAAACTCCACCACGCAGTCACTTACAGGCTGCTGCAGCCATGGTCTCAGGAAGCTTGGCTACTTCTCAAGATGGCAGCAGACCTTGGTGCAAACACATGGCGCTGGTTCTGCAGAAATGCAGGATGCTGGAGTAGGGAGGCATAGAATTTTCCATTGAGATTTCAACGGAAGGCCTAGGCAAAGTGTATCAGATTCGCAGTCCCCGTGGGCACCCCCAGAAAGGACAATGTATGAAGATATGAGAAGGAAGCTGAAGTGGCAGCAGAAACCCTTGAGATGAAGAGATCTGAGTAACATGGGACGTCTGCTATGGAAGCTGCAGGAATTGAGCAGAGACAAGCCAAGAGGCCATCTGTGTTATAACCAGAAAAAGTCACAGGGGCAGAGTTAAACAAGCCCTTTGAGAGAATATCGTGAGAGAACATCATGATGCCATGTGTCCCAGATGCTGGACGTGCAGCTCCAGGACTTGTTTGCTGAGCTAAATTACAGTTGTGCTTTGGTCCCATCCCTTCTATATATGCCTCTATTTCTCCCTTTTTGGAAAGAAAATTTTACTCTGGGCCTTTATAGCACATTGGATATATGTAACTTGTTGTTTAAAAATTTTTTTTAGGTATTCTTTTTATTCATTGGTTCTTTTTAATTATACATGATAGTAGAATCCATTTTGATATAATCATACAGCATGGAATATATATTTTTTTCACAATGTAGAGTCACATGATTCATATAATCTTACATATACGTAGGGTAATACTGTCTGTCTCTTTCTACTATCTTTCCTTCCCCCACCCCCTCCCATCCCATTTTCCTCTACACCATCCTTTTGATCTGCTTTGAGTCTCAGAGGAGACTTTGGACTTGACTGGACTTTTGGGCAGTGTTGGAATTGTTAAGACTCTGGGGGCTCTTAGAAATGTACTAAATGTATTTTGTATTGTGAGATGGGCCTGAGCTTTTGGGGGCCAGTGGTGGAATGTTGTGATTCCTATATGAGGTGTCTCCCAAAAGCTCATGTGTGAGACAATGCAAGAATTTTCAGAGGTGAAATGATTAGATTATGTGAGTCACATAACCTAATCAGTGGATTAATCCATTGATAGGGATTAACTGTGTAGTTAATGTAGGTAGGAGGATGTGACTGGAGGAAGTAGATCACTGGGGGTGTGACTTTGGGATTTATTTTTTGTTCTTGGTAAGTGGAGTTCTCTGCTTCCTTGTTCCTGTATCCTGAGCTGACTTCCTCTGCCATGTATTTCCACCATGATGTTCTGACTCACCATGAGCTCAGAGGTATGCAGTCTGTCTATGGACTGAGCCTCTGAAACCATGAGCCAAAAAAATCTTTTGCTTCTTTATGTTATTCTTTGCCAGGCATACTGGTCACAGTGACACAAAAGCAGACTAAAATATTTCCTTTTTTTACTCAATAAATATCAGCTGCCAAACACATTAGATCTTATTTAACATCTCCTATAATATTTAATTCTCCTCAAATTGACAATTAGATTTGATTTCACTGAAAATATAAGTGGAAAAGACATTTTGTGATTTTAAATTATTTCCAGATCATTGTGCCAGTACTGTGTGTATGTACATGGTAAAACTATTGAACAGTTGTGTCAAGGCTCAGATACTTAATCCATGAAACTGCTGTTTATTTTGTGGTGGGGGCATCAAAGAGTGAAATACAGGGAGCAAGATAGTAATAAGCATGCTTGATTTATGAGGGGAGTATTTTCTTGCTTGCATTTGTCAGGAAAACCATTTTCTATGCAGGCCTTAGAACTCCTGCCAGGCAGGGCATCAGACAATCAGAGGTTGTCATCTAGAGAGAGTCCTGTTAGGCACCTGAACTTCTGGGGTCAACCAGCAACTCTTGGATAGTATCAAGAGTTAAAAAAAAAATAGGGATTGGCAATAGGGGAAGGGCAGCAATAGTTGACGTATTCTACACATATGATACTGAACTTAAGCAGGGTCTTTCTTTGATCTTTACGGTCTGATGTCTGTAAATTTTCCAACCAAGAGATGAATTCATATAAATAATCAGTCTGTCTGGTAATATCTAGGAGAATGATAGAACAGAATGATATACACGCAGAAAAGGCAAAGAGAGAATTCTGAATCAAGTGGAGAATGTGATGAGAATCAAAATACTACCCTAATACAATTGGCAAATTCTCCACACAAGGGAGGAGGGAGCACTAACTAATGAGTGAGCTAAACCACCTGGTTCAGCTGTATGAAATCGTTATTACTGGAGGTGAGAAACAGTCAAATTTGAGCAATTTTGCATGATTCAACCTTGTGGGTACTGGCATCATGTTCATACTTTGCTGTGCATATACTTATATCCAACACAAAGGTCATGTGTATCTTCTTCCCAGATTCAAAAAGAATAATTTCTTAAAGAGTTGAGGGGGAAAATAGTTTTCCAACGTTTTATTTATAACATCTGTTTTATCTAGAGGGTTATCAGTTAAGTTATTTCTAAACCTGGTTATATTTTCACATTAAAAACATCCTGTACTTTGGGCATAAGTAGTTTATTAACTATTAAGGAATATTTAAATTCTCCATTTTAAAAAAACAAACAATTTAAAAACTCAGTACTCTGAAATGGAGGTACAATTTAAAAAGTTCTTACACAGGCTGAACAAGAAATAGTTAAGACATTCAAGTTGGCTATTTTCAGCTTACTCCTCAACTCCTCAGTTTTAGGCATAGAGTCGGCACATACCCATGAGGTGACTAGCCAAAAGGGAAACTTAGTACATTGTTTATTCTCATTCCTGAAGTCAGTCACACTTGAGAGATGAACAAACAGCAGGTGCTGCTCAAGCTCACAACACAGGCTGACCTTGATGTTTCAATTAATTTTTGGCCAAGATATTGTACTTGCACGTTATTTGTTTGTAATTATTACACATATATGTATAATTAAGGAAATAAAGAGCTATGGATATTATTAACTAATCTGATAGGCAAACTGAGTTTAAAAAAAAATCTCCTGATTATAATAAGCCCCACTTTTTTAAAAAACTAGCATGTAAACAAAAGGGAAATGTATAACTTAGTCAAAGTCCCTAACCATTTCTGTACTTTTGCCCCCACTAATCCAAATAATCAGTGTTAACAATTTGGGAAATATAACCTCTGTTGGACTAATATTGTGCTTTTTCTCAACTACACTTCTATTTCTTCTAAAGTCTAACCTTTGAGACTCTATTCCTCACCAGTCTAGATCATGATGATCTTTCTCTTCTCTACACTTTCAATACTTTGAATTTGGACTCAAAATGGTAATAATAAAATTTCATTCCTGGTTCTCTAATTTAGCATTTCCTCCAACCATTTCCCATAGGATGCTGATATCCCAAGAGATTTTTATAGGATCAAAGAAACAGTTGCCTCATCATATACATGTAAGGACTACTATATTTAATGACAGTCACTGGGTCTCTTTAACACAGGATTTCTGAGACACCTCTAACACCTAATATGAATGGTGAAGGTTTAGGGGAAGACTTTAGTATCCCATGTTTCTAAAACTTGGATTAAAGAACACCACCCTCCTCAACCTTTTCTGATATCTTAAGTGACAATGTTTCTCAGACATTAAGAAACACTACATTTTTTTTTTTTTTTTTTTTTGGTACTGGGGATTGAACCCAGGGGCACTCCACCACTGAGTCACATCCCCAGCCCTATTTTGTATTTTATTTAGAGACAGGGTCTAACTGAGTTGCTTAGGGCCTCGCTAAGTTGCTGAGGCTGGCTTTGAACTCGCAATCCTCCTGCCTCAGCCTCCCAAGTGCTGGGATTACAGGCGTGCGACACCGCGCCCGGCAAGAAACACTACATTCTTAAGAGACTATGTTCTTCATTCCTTTGGAGACCCTGGTACTGCATAGGATAGTTCTGAAAATGTCAAAGTACTCAATAAATAGTCATTGATTACATCATATAATTGAAGGTAAATAAGAAAGGAATGAGACATATATTGAAAGATAAATATACACAAATCTTTTGCCATTTTTTTGTCACTGATTCTTTATCTTTAATTAAATAACTTGACACCTTTTGTTTTAGATGTACATCTTAAAATTACATAAAGCCATTATCTTTCACTGTACTGATAAATCATTACAGAGGAAGGATCTGGGCACTGGAGATAAATCACTGCAAGAACTTAAAAATTTTATTGATTAATTTTTTATAGGGTAAGAAATGTTTTTATCCTAAAGAGGGTTATAAAAAAGGTGGAAATAAAACTCTCAGAGCAATACCATTACATTTATGGAAGTTCATTTCCTATGTATGAATAGAGTGTGATGGAAAACTTCATAACTGTGGGCCTTCTCCTTTGTCACAGCTGAGGGAAGCCAAACTGAAATTTTGTTCCATATAATGAAATGTACAATAAAAGAAAATGTTGTATCTTAAATATATCCTTGTGACTGGGCATGGTGACACATGACCATAATCCCAGTGACTCTGGAGGCTGAGGAAGGAGGGTCACAAGTTCCAGGCAGCCTCAGCAATTTATATCTTTGTATATCTTCCTCTGATTTCTACAAGACATAAAATTAATCATATCTAATTCCTTAATGTCTCCAACTCCCTCCATAAGTAAGTCTTCAAGGCACAATAGAGGGGGTTTTATTGAAGTCAGCTGTTGGTAGTCCTTGCCAATCATTTGTGCTATTGTTGAGTTTCAGAGGATGTGCCCAGCTCCCAGGCATAGTCTATATGGAGACAAATCTTCTCAAAGCATGTGTCCCTATCTCATACTCCCTCTCATCCTCCTGCTCAAGATCCAGTCATGAGTTTTAAATTGAACACACTTGAATGTATGTTTTCCTAATGCAAATTCAGTTTAGAATAAATATTTGAGTGTCACCATAAATTTAATGGAAGGGTTCCTTTCAAAATATTGCTTTCCTTTTTATAACGAAAAGATGAAATAACATTTCTGATTCTATGTTTACTGGTAATATTTGACTTCTCTTTACAAATTTGCCTGAATTAATGAAAAAGGAAACTAACATATTTATGACATAAGAAGAAGAAATTCTAGTAGATTTGGGCTAATATTTCAAAGTAGTCCAAAAGTATGCTGTTTTCTATAGTAGTTGCCAGTACCTCACAGGAAAGTGATCTGATGAAGCGAGGTACTCACACTGGACTGGATGGTCACATCTCCCCACCTTTGCCCTGGAAGGTGGCCTAGGCAGGCACTTAGCTTCCCTGGGACTGGCATTTTTCTTCTGTAAAATCAAGAGGTTGATCTGCATAAGCTCAAACAACACTTGCACATAAATCCAGATCCATGTATTATTCCACATAAAAGTGTGCTGTAGATTGTTTCATACATAGGCAAAGCAAATGACTCTATTTTTTTTAAAAAAGCATATTGTTAGGAGCTGCTAGCTCTCAAGCAATATGATTGTATTGTAGTTAACTTAGTTATGAGCCCTTTCTAAAAATTTAAATGATAATGTCTAAATCAGGTAAATTCAACCTTAATAGCAGGCTAATTGTTGAGATTTGGGTTTAAAAATAAAATAGATGAGCTTCCAATGGTTAATAACTCTGGAGACTTTGGGAACATTTTGCCTATAAATTGTTTGATGCTTAGCATCAGTGAATACAGCAATAAGAACATCTACTCAGGCCACACATTTTTCATGTTCCCAACCAGGCCACAAATAATTCATGATGACATATTGGGAAAATGACTTCTAGAAAAGAACATAGTTCATTCTCATTATTTGCAGTAGTTATGTTTTATAATGCTGTCACAAACACTGAATTAGCAAATACCAAACCACTACTTCGAGGGAAAATATAGAGGTGGGCCCCTGTGAGCTTCTGGCCATCACAGTTTTATCAACTGATCAATGCATAAACTTGTTTAATGTGTGTTTCTGTTTTTTAAAATATCTTTTGTTGATATCTTTGTTGACCCATTAACACTGAACTCATAGCCAAAAGTGAGCATTCTACTCATGCTGAAAAAAGCTTACCAAACCTATGTATTTTCTCCATGAAGTTCATCACAACCTCTGGTGTTTCGGAACATTATACAGCATTTTAGTACTGCCCTCAGGGACCATTTTACATGTGAAATTATCAACAAAAAGCACAAAAATTATGGTAGTAAATAGACCTTGAACAGGATGCATATTTACACTCTGAGAGCTGAGACAAGACAAGGTATCACCTTCTTTCAACTCAGCTGGAAACCTGTGCATTGGGAGACTAAAATTTTTTTCACCACTCTGAATGATCATGAAGATTCCATGAATATTGATTATTTTGTCTCAAACACTGATTTTAGTGAGTTAACAAATTCGTGAATATGGAATCCACAAAGAATGAGGATCAACTGTATGTATAAGCTGAAAATAAATTTCAAAATATATAAATACCTAAAAATCATGAGTTCCTTTATTTTATTTTAATTTTTAAATGCATTCTGTTATTTTTAAAGAAACTTTTTAGTTGTTTATGGACATTTATTTATTTATTTATTTATTTATATGCAGTGCTGAGAATCAAACCCTATGCCTCACACATATGAGGCAAGCACTCTGCCACTGAGCCACAACCCCAGTTCTAGTTCCTTTATTTTAAAAGTAAGTAAGTAATGGTATTACTGCTGTAAATTCATAGAAAATATGAACTTTTAATACTTTCTTATAAACACAGAGTAAGAGAAATTAATAAAGTAATTAGAGTTCACACAGAAACTTTTTGTATCTTACTGCACATTTTTACTTGATAAAGGGAATTTGTTTGAGAATCAAAAAATAAAGAGGAGTTACAACATGCAAAAATAGGAACCTGAGAGTAATGAGGACTGCTCCTAATATTGATTAACACAAATCCTTTGACCACATCCTTATAATAATCCATACATAATTGCAAGGACTACCAAAAGGAGTAAAAGGAACAGTTTAGGTGATGCTGTCATTTTTAACACTTCACAGCTTATGTTTAAAAATCTATCAGGACACAATTATGAGTACTTATTTATTGATTGAATAAATACAAAGCTGCCAAGGCATTCATGGACTTGAGAACTAATATAAAAGCGTCAAAGACAACATCATTGTAATTCATTTAAATTAATATCTATTCTTCCTAATTTTCCTGAACAATGAAAAATTGTGGGAGCTCAAATGAGGCACTGAAACTCATCATGACTGACTTGACAAGAAATATACTAAGCTCTCCATCTTAAAAATAAAAGCCGTGATTAATAGCTATAGCAATCTGAATGAAGGTTTCAACTCAGGCTTTAAAACAAATGCTTTCTATTATCATTTAAGTAAGGTATTTTTGCTAAAACAGTACTCCTTCTAGATTTTAGGCATTTTAACATTTCTAATAATGTGAGAGGTGTCAACTTTTTTATGGCGTTCAGTAAGAAAGAATAGTCATAAATTAAAATAAATAATATATTTAATTCCAACAAGTTTAAGGTTTGTTCTGAGAAAAATAGAAGTGAAAATATATTAGCTAAATCCTGTTTTTACTCAATTTTTAAATAGACCATTTACAAGTCTGAAGTCCCTATATGCAACCCACAAGTATCGCATTGGTCAACCAAGTTTTCTTTCCCATCTCCATTGATTAACTTTCTGCTTTTTAGTTATCAGAGGTAAAGAACCTTTTAAATCATTCCACTTTAAAACAATATACTGTCGCCAAATGAAACTAACTGCAAAATGTCTGAAAATATTTCAGTCATATAAACTCAACCAACTCCAGAATGTCTTCTGCTTTTTAAAATATCTAAATGAACTTGGGTGCTTGTTTGTTGTTTGTTTTTTTTTGTTTTGTTTTGTATTATAATATGCATATTGTTTTAGCTCATAAAAATTAAAACTTGAATGAAACATATTTTCTCAGAGAAGTGTGATACATAAATTTGCTTTAGAGGGAAAAAATAATCAATAATGTCTTTAAAATACATCTAAATTCTCAGATAAGAAGATTTTTGAATGCAAGATAGTTATTGGTTGTAGTTGGGTAATACATAATAAAAAGCTTCAAGACCTTTGCAGATGGACAATGTGTAACCTGAGAAGCAATTAGATTGTATCCATCCAGTGCAGGCTCCAACAGTCTCACAATTTGATGCTGTGACTGGCTCTTTATTGTTCTCTTTATTATTCTCCCCAGCTCCAGTTTTCTCTGCTATCATATAGCCTACAAACTGCTCCTATATTTCTCCTTTTTCCAGTTCACTTTCTTCCTCTGACAATCATCAACGGTTCCGATGGCTTCCAGAACTGAATGTTTTTTCAGTTGCCTTTGAAGGTCATCATGTATGACCCAAATGTGGTCTTTCTCTTTTCCTCTGACCAAATTCAAAATGCTCTGGGTGGGTCTACCATTTTCAGGCTCATTTGGTATTCCTCAAGTTCATGCCTAAAATACTTTATCCTTCCACCTCAACCTGTCCAAAATCCAGTTAGCTAACTTGCCTCCTCCAGTCTATTTCACTTCTCCTAAAACATAGCTGTGGTCTACGGTTCCATATGCGATTACACACATGTATTTTTTATTGCTCTATAACTTCTCATTTGTAATATTCTTGTCCACAAGTAGATGATGTGGGTCAGAATGGTATATTTTCAGTTTATAAAATCACATCAGCTTTAGAAGTGAATTAAATTATTGACCATTCAGAATAGTTACTTTTTTGTTTCATTATGATGATATTTTTGCGTAAAAATAATTTATATAGGAATACTGAGATAGACTATTGAGGGAAATATTTAAGTATCAAAAATTTAAGAAAAAATTAATAAAGAAGGAAATTTAATAAATACATATATTTATAAATTGACATCATGAAATGTTTAAAGGGCCTCTTAGTTGCCTACTGTTAGATCTTGATCATTTGTGTTAGTGATAATGTGGTTTAATGCCATGGGATCTTTTGGGCACTCTCTCCCCATTTAGTCTTATGATGCTTGAAATTCTCCTTATCTGACAGTATGTTATATGTCAGGTGTTATGACAATGCCAACAGAAGGGTTGTGTTGTCAAGCTTCTTTCATTGTAATCCCAGTCTATCACAGAGGAAGACTCAACATGCACAGCAGTGTGTATCAGACCATTCCTTTTTACTCTGGGCCACAGATGGCATGCTTTCAAAAATCCTTAGCAGCACAAAATCACTCTGTATTGTATTTATTCATTTTAGAGCATGTGTTAGCTTTTGTTGCTATGAGCAAAATAACTGACAACAATGACTTGAAGGAAAAAATAATTACTTTGGCTCACAGATTCAGAGGTTTCAGTCCATGGTCCCTGGCGCTGCTGCTTTGGGCCTGAGCTGAGGTACAGCATCATGGCAGAGAGTGTAGTAGAGAAAAGCTGCTCAGTTCCTGGCAGCAGGGAAAGAGAGAGGAGGAAAGAAAGAGCGGGGCAGGAGGGAGAAGGGTCGTGGGGAGAGAAGTGCTGGGGACAGGATAAACCTTTCCAGGGTATACCCCCAGTGACCTACTTCCCACCTCCCAGTCAGTCCATTTGAATTATTAATTCATCAAATGGATTAATTCGCTGATGAGGTTAGAAACTTCATGATCCCATTCTTTTTTAAAGCTCCATCTGTGGACATTGTTCATTGAGGACCAAGCCTTTAAATGCATGAGCCTTTGGGGGACATTCCAGATCTAAACCACAATAGTGTGTTAGATAAAAAAGTTATTGCTAAAAGTATAGTTAAAACATTTAACATATTCAACATACTTCCTAAATCTTTGTGCTCTGGGACGTCATTCCCATAATTAGATTTGAATTGTATTGTGCATCTCCTAGATCCCCAAGTTTATAAATAAACTTTTATTCACCAACAATTTCAGTCTGAGTTTCCTCCAAGGCAACTTGGTTAAAAAAAGAAAAGGAAAGAAAATGAAAAAGAAAAAGCTATCATTTTGTATTTTGAATTCTGAAATGAGCAAGTGTGATTTATTCATGCCTCCCATTTATGGGGAAGAATTCTTGTTTTCTTTAACAAGTTTGAATCTCAGGGCTACCCAGCACATTATATAACCAAAGGAATATTGCTTGTTACTTTTTTGATTCAGCTATACTGTACTAAACTATGTATCCTCAAATATTTTCATTACCTCCTTAGTTGGCAGCACAATTTCTAGAATCAAGGGTATATGTTAAATGTCTGCAGGTAACCCACATGTTGTATATGCATGTTTCCTAAAAATATAGAAACCTGAGACCTTAAATAGGAATTGTACCCCTTAAAGAATTCCTTGGAATTCTTTAATTCTGGTAACTTATAAAAATCTTCCTTTTCTTGCCCAAATATGAAAGTTAGTGTTAATTTGATGCATTGAAATGAAAGAGCAAATATGAAACAGCAAAAATGAGAGCCAAAAAGGCCCTGGGCAAGATTCCCAGGCAGAACATCTAGAATTCTAGCTCTCATTTGGAGGATCATTATTGTCCAGGCCTACACTGAAAGCTAAATGCAGTTTATTCTGCTGATGGATGCATGTTCCGCTTCATAACAGGACCAGAGATTACTAAACTCATTTTTTTTCTGCAACAAAAATCTGATTTAAATCCACATTTTCAAAAGGGAAAGTGAAGCGTACTGGCTGACTAGTAACATCACGAGTATTAAAATACAACTCAGAAGCACATAGAAGAAAAGAGAAGGATAAACACTTTCCAAACCCTCTTTACTTTGTAGTAAACAGGTAGCATGTACATAGGATTTCAAGAAGATTTACATTCATTGGCGATGTTAGGAAAATGGGTACTAGCGTCTTAAAGGAACAATAATACCTCTACCTAATGTGGTACTTACTAATGGATGGTTGCCACATGTTTTCCTGTTTTCAGATAATGTACTGCACTTTAAAAATGTAAAAAAGCATGTTCCAATGGTACCAATTAGGGCAATTCTCCTATTAATGTCATTAGAATTATTACCTGATTCTTGACATTAGTGTAAGGCCTGTTTAACATCAATTGAACACATATTTATTGGGTACTCATGTGTGAGGCCTCATATGGTTTTGATATTTTGTTGTCCCTTAATATGTCTGTGTAAAATAATCTAAATTCTCTTACCATATTATTTAGTGTAGAGGCAGCGTTTGACTTTAATAGCTTATAGACAATTTAAAGTGAGAACCTCAAAAGTGAGCATGTTTTTGATAGAGGAAAATGCTTTCTTTGTGCTAGGGGACATGTTGGGAGGGAATACAGAATGGGCTTCTGGGGCTGGTCTGGCAGGATATTAAACCTCACATAAAAAACAGTTGTGAAATAGTGTTTATAAATTGAACAAAACAATAGTTTTGTGCCTCTACTGGTGATGTATTATAAATAGGCTTTTTGAAATAACCATATCCTTGGTACTGTTATTCTATCAAATCAAACACTTATCTGACCAACCAGCAAAATTGGGAAGGGGATGGGGAGACTCTAGCATGATGCCTTCAATTGCCCATTTGTTTTGTATTATGGTCAAACTGTTCTCTTGTAATGGTTACTTAGAGGCTTCATAGAGTAATCTAATCATAATATTATTTGGCTTTCAAAATTCCATTGGATAGAATTGGTACCTTTCATTAATTACAAAAAGAAAAGAAAGAAAATAAAAATAAAAATGAGCATAAACACAACAAAAATGGACAACTCATTATGTGCCAGGCACTCACTGTGTTAGGTACTGGGGACACATGAATTCATAAGACACAGAACTTGCCCTAAGGAATCTAGTAAAATAATGTTGTCATTCAGAAGGAGGGCTTGGAATTTTTCTTTTTCACAATATGTGAGACACAACTTTTAAGGGTGATTGTTAGAAAATATTGAAATGACTTGGCAAAGGAAGATGACAACATAAAGGAAGTGTTTTCCTGGGGAACCCCTTGAGATATTGACCTTCCTTTCAAGTTTCCTGTGGAAAAGGACAGTCATGTGATTAAATCCAGGCCATGGAATAACATGGACACTAAAGAGACTGAAATTCATAAGAATGACCTTCCTTAAGCTCCTAATGCTATGAAATAGGATGGTTGAGATATTTGAGAATCTACTCTTTAACATTCCAATGACAAAGATTAGTTTAGAAATGGAAAGAAAGAGAGAGATCATCCTGACCAGTGCCTCTTCATTCTGGTTATACATTAAAATCATCTGGGGAGTATTTACAAAACAATCATGTCCAGGCTTCATCCAGAGGTGAAAGTAAATTGGAATCCCTGAAAGTAGGTGTTTTTTATATATAGAGAGAGAGCTAAAATTGAGATACACTGCCCAGGTCAACGTTCACTCATCTGAAAGGTTAGAAAACCCAGATCCATAGGGCTAAGTTGTGCACTCAAGGTCATGCTCTAGATGTGGAGCTGAGCCTGAACTTGGGAAATTTTGACACTGTCATGGGCCTGAGCACCTAGTACTCCAGACACCTGCTTCTAGGTATGCTGACTTTTGAGGAAACTTTGGATAATCTACTAAGAGTAACTCCTTTATTCATTCAGAACATCTGACATGAATTGTCTAAGATCTCAAAAGTCCATCATAGTGGTAGGGAGAAGCCAGAGTTTCAGGGGTTCAGCCTGACCTGCTCTTTCCCTCTTTTATCCACAGTATTCAGTTTTAATCTGTTGAATATATTGGCCTTATGTGTAAGATTTCAATGAAGAAAAATCTTGAAAGGGACTTCAAAACACACCAATTTAAAATCTTCCCCCAACACTCAGATATAGTGACTTGAATTTTTGTTTAGATATTATCTTGAAGTATCCCTTCTATCTTAGAGGAGTATCTACATAACAAGAAGGGGGTAGACACTGAAGACAATGTAATTATGAGATTAGTAAAGGATTAGGGCTCTGTTTTGGATCATCTTCTGGTAATTGACTTGCTGTATGGTTTTAAGCAACTTTTTGAATCCTTAGGTTTTGTAAAATATGTGAAATGAAGATATTGTTATTACAATTATTATGCAAAACAATGAGTGTAGTAAAAGATTTAGCACAAAATACAATGCAAAGCACATAATGTATCCAACATGAAGCATTAGTTTCACTTCTTCTTTTTCCCCTTTTAGTTGACAGCAATGGAAAAGTCTCAATTAAATGAAGATGATAGATTACAGGATAAAGAATTTAGCTACTAAAAATTTTTAAGGTATGCTTTATTTTGAGAACTATTATTTTGGTTTCACAGCTTTAGAAGACATAATCATAAAGACCCATTTTCATATGACTTTGGTGGATCACAGTGCTTCTAAAACACAAAAACTGAAATAATCCTATTTTGTATTTGTCAGTATATGAGATATTATCCAAGAACTGAGACCTAACTCCTTCTGTATCAACCTGTTCCACTTTCTAAGTAATCCAACCTACATGAGGTGGACTAAATCACCTAGAATATGTGTTTTCTTCTTTATATTAGAAGCACAAAGCTCCTACTTGTAGTTACAATGGATTAGATTTAGCATGCAGTCTGGCAGTACTCAAAGCAATTAAAAATGATTTAAAAGGCAAAAGAACAAAATTACTAGAGATGAAATACATCAAAGTAATCTAGTTGTTCAATTTTTTATTTAATCAAAGACCTGAATTTGACTTTTTGTATTAGTTTTAAAAAGGTGTAAACTGAACAATTCAGAAGGCCCTTAGATGATTTATTCATGTTTTGCCATGTTTATATATCCAATTTAAATTTAAATTTCAAAATTACTCAGACTACACAATGATAAGAATGGACTAGCGGGTTCACTTTGGAAGGATGCTTGTGAATGATTATGCTAACTGCTAAAATAAAAGGATGAAAAATCATGGAACAATTGCCTGTGAAAATAACCTAAACTAATGTTTAGATCTGCCCTAGTTCTTAGCTCACTGCCAAATTTCCATGATGCTACTGACTTAACCGCCTTTGAAGAACTCTGCCAAGAGACTTCTCCTATCTGGAGGAAGAAAACAAAGGGAGACCTTTTCCATGAGCTAAGAACAAATCTCAAGTTAACAGGATCCAGATAAAAAGGTAGTAACAGCTGACAAGGTTGGTAAACTGTGGGAGCTTGTGGGCTTGCACACACACACAAGGAGCTATGACCCCCAGATTCTGTCACATTCAATACCGAGGGTTGTCCTTTTTCAAGCATCATGTGCTTATTTTAAACAGATGTCAAATACAATTTTATCACACAGATGGAACCAACCATTTAAACCCACTGACTGTGCCAAGTCTGGGAAAGAGCTGTATATCTAAAAAAGCACATTTTGTAGTGTATCATGCTTTTCAACTTAAATTTCTGCTACCCTTGACTATAGGGCGACATTTTATAACCAATGAGAAGGATCAGTAAGCAAGAGTTTTTATCAATACACTCATCCATACAAGTCCCAAGAAACTCTGAGAATACAAGTATACACCGAGTTAATTTCTCATCCACAGAAGTGTACCGGCACCAACCACACTTTCATAAGTGAGTACACAGGAATACTGCTTTAGTTATCTCAAATTGTTTTCCTGCTGCATTATTTTGTACTCATTTTTACTCATTCTTCTGCATCAGCCTCCAAATCCACCAAGCATCTGGATACTTCTCTCCTTTTCCTCTTAAACCCTCACCCTCAATACACATGGTTTCTTCCTAACAGAACTGAAGTCATACAGATCTGCATGTGACACACTTGATTCTTCAGGTGAGACACTAACACAGATCAATAGTTGGAACCAGAAGCTCACATGATCTTAGTGTCACAGACAAGGAAGATGGATAAGGTACCTGGACATGAACTTGAAGATAGCATATTCTTACTTGGTTGTACTGAGGTCTGACAAAGAAAAATTCTGAAAGATTGCCAAAGAATTTGAACATAGGTGGCAAAAGCTTTGGTTGGCTCAGTTTTGTTACTGATGTTTGTTGGTGTATGACTGATTAGAATCTCAAATCAACCCAGAGAATCATCTGGGGTCCAGAAAGATGATATAAAAAATGACTATGGGTGAAATATTGACTGTGCCGCCAGATATTTTAATTTTGTCACCGTTCTACTTCTCTTTATTTTCTTCATTTTTAAATTATAATTCTGGTTTGCTTTTGTTTTGAAGGGATAATATATTTTCAGACTTTAGAAGCTGCAACTTTGTAACATGCATATTTGAAGAAATCTCATTCCACTCCTGACTCTCTGCCCTGCTCCTGTCTCCGCAAGTAATTAAAAAAAAAATGAGAATCCCTTTGTTTTTCTTGAAGCAGGTACAACCTGTCCAAGATGTCTTGGTTATAAGAACAGATAGGCATGAAAGGGTCTTACGGGTCCAGAGGGGCTGGAGGAGGCTACCCTCTGTAGAGAGGAAAAGAGGTGACAGATTAGTATGATTCATTTGAGGTTGGTTTAAATGGAATTGCATTTCAGTTATATTTAAACATTTTAACATTTTACAATTTGTTGATGTTATTTCCTACAATATTAGAAAGATAGCAACTACAATACATGTGGGCCCAATACAGATGGCCTTGGTCACAATTCAGTTAATAACCTCTACTTTGAGAAACAAAGGATAAATTACTAGCTCTTATTCTGGGGGCTGGAAAAACGTTATTATTCACAATTTCCAGCTGAAATTGTTATTCATAAGAAGAAAATCTTGGTGTATAGTTAGTTGCTGCAAGTCAGGCTAAAGTCCACTTGGGAAAATGTCAGTTAATCAAAATGTTTATACAAATCCATATATCTCCACTGGAAAAAATGTGGGTCAGGAGAAATTCTCATTTTGTAAACTTCATCACAAACTATAAGATCCATGAGGGTGGGCACTAGGCCTGTTTTACTCACTTGGTGTTTCTACAGTCCAGAACGATGCACAGTGCACATCAGGTACTTAACAAATAATCACTGGCTGGATAAAAGGATCAAATGAAAACAGCCTCCTAGAAAGTTTTCGAGAATCTTATATTGCATTCAAGAGACATTGCTGGGTCCTCAGAAGAAACATAAAAAGCAGGAAAGAAAGCAGAGTCCTGTTTCTGGTATTTACAATCTAGATGTAGCATATAGATTTATGATTTTTGACTTAAAACAACAAAAATGAACTATTTAAAGAAAAAAGTCCTAGTTAAGGAATGATTTTGGCAGGAGTAAAAGAGGGAATGAATGGAATGGAAGGCTCTTGAGAAAGGTCTTCCAAAGCTTTGCTAATTAGAGAATTACCAAGAAGTTAGGCAGTTATTGTGGGAGATAGGGAATTTCAAATAAGGTGGAATAAGATAATTTGACTTTGAGTGTCTCAATGTCTGAATTCAGTTGAAGCTGTAAAATAGTTTATGAAATGGACTGAGGTTTAGCATTAAGCATTATAAGAAGCTACAGTATTTTGTTACATTTCCCATTTTATTAAGGTGAGTTCATACTACTATAATTTTTTTTTTTTTGCTTTATAAAACAGTTGCAAGGTCCACATCTGCTAGAATATTGTGGTCTAGAATGAGAAGTTATGAGCTATGTGTCAAAGAAATATACAATGCAAGATCCTATCCTGGATCTAGCATCATGGCTAATAAAATTTATTTTCAATGATGCAAATGATGATACATACCAAAAAGAAAAAAATATCTGAGACTAAATGGAATGGAAAAGTTGGCACAAGTGAAAGGGAGAAAACACTGAGTACTTGCATGTGCACAGATGTGTTGTTGAACTTTGAAGTTGGCTCTTTGATATATCAATAGTACTTAACTGATTTCATTGAACCGGTCCTCCTCTTCGCTTCCATTTCACTACCCACCCTTTTACCTCCAACTTGGCAAACTAACAATGGCCACTTTACCCCCTGCATGCACAGATTATTCTTAAGTCATGACTTCGGTGTGCCAGACACAACTACTATCCTATCACATCTAACTTGATTTATAATAAGCCAAACTAATTTCAGAAAAATGATCCTAATGGTATTTGGTAAAATGTTAATTACCTTTCTACCCAGTTCCTTCAATCTATCTTTTAATCGATGAATTTGCATAGAATATGAAGTTCTAAAATATATCATTTCACACTCTTCAGGAAGGAGATCAACTTTGCCATAAACTAAATTTTGCCCTTTGTTCTAGGGGCATAATACTCATCCCCCAAAATATTTGTTACCTGGGATATTGAGAAATAGTCTGAGGGTTAGAAAAAAAATAACAATAAAAATCAAACATAGCTGTAAACTTTCAGTATTACTGCAGATTATGTAGGGGATGTTTCTATAGTAGAAGGCTAAGGTGTTAACTTGAGGGGTGGCAAGGGGAGGGAGAGAGAGAGAGAGAGAGAGAGAGAGAGAGAGAGAGAGAGAGGGAGGGAGGGAGGGAGGGAGAGGGAGAGAAATATTTTGGGGAAAGGAGATACAAGAAAAATAAGAAAAATGAGAATTCTGATCATTGGGAGAATATCCACATTTATGCTCCATGTTCAAATGCTTCCTCTGCATGTGAAAATATTCATGTTCTCAACATAGATTTTTCAGGATTTGAGGAGAAGTCAAGGAACAGGAAATCAGGCTGTTTTCAGAAAATAATTAGCCTTCTCAGATCTAAGCAGCAGCAATAGAAAAGGCTAGACAAGATTGTTTTGAGGTCTTGGGATCAGATATGTAATCTAATCATCAGTAGCAACTTGATTTCACATGACCTTTTACAGAGCTCAGAAAGTTACATTTGGATGATTAATCCTTATGACATCACAGTAGGCAAAAAAGTCAATATTTGGGTTTCCCCCTTCTATGATATGGCCTTTCTCCAAATCACAGAATCATATCTTTAGAATTCAAGACCAACCACACTGGATTGGATTGTTCCAGTGCTCTGTGCTTGGAATTCACCCTTCCTTCAAATGTCTCTAGCATACACAGAGCTGTGGGTTCACTGCCAATATCAGTGTGGTTTTTGCTGCAGCAAGAGACTATCTCAGTCATCACTGTCACCTGGTGAGTACAGGATACAGCAGCTGGCATATGCCACCTGAGGCAGTGATAGCTGAGAGGCTCTTCTGCAAAGTGTGGTTCCTGTAACTCATGAATGGACATCATATAGTTGGATTCTTACCAACCAGTTGAGCTTTTCTTTCATATATCACACAAGCTGGCAATAATTAGTGAGGATTTTCTGCCTGGTTTTCAGACAACAATTTAAATTTTCTATTTGGTGAAGCATTAGTCTCATCAACTCCATTCAGTGACTTCAGACTGCATCCTGACTCCAGACAAGTGAATCAGTATTGGGAATGATGAAACTTGAATGACAGATCATCTTTTAATTGGTTTGTTTACCAAGATTGGCTGCTACTAGTATGTCATGAAGAAATAATACCGAATATTCTACCAGTTTTTATAACAAACTACAATCAAGAGAGATTTTTAAAAAGCAATAAAGGCAATAATAGATCAAAGTTCTAGAGGGCCTTGCAAACACAATCCTTAGTTTTTCTTAGCTACTTTTGATTTTCAGTGATGTGGATAACCAGGATCTTTGCTGAAAAAAATATTCAAGAGAAATTTCTGTGGTATTTTTATACTAATTCTTCTCCCAAAAGAACAAATGCAAATTTCTTGCATTTCTTTTGGGAATTTGAAAAGGGTAGAGAATTTTGAATGATTGTGCACAAGAGTTTTGAATAAAAAACACTTGAGAAGGTAGAGTGTTTAAAAAAGAACTTTTGTTTTCCCTCATAATTAAATATAGCATTAAATTGAAAATCATTTTCAAAAACAAATTTAATTTTTTGGAGGAGTTGGAAGGATAATGCAGATATTCTTGTTCTCTAGTGTAACTTTGTTGAAAGTAGCAGTTAGACTTATTCCTCTCACAATTTATGAAAAAGAATAGAAAGACTATTGTGAAGAAATGTCCATAGTTTGGTCATTGAGAAAAAATGCTGAAACTGAATGTTCTCATTTTGACTTGTGCTATATATGAAAAGGAACACAATATGAATACGTTTAAAACTATATTGATGAAGTTAAATTTTCTATATAGATGGAAATATTAACACAATCTCCACATGAAATCTCAACTCAGAAAACTCACATTAATTGATGCTGATATTTCATATGTATTTTAAAGAAATGAAAGATACAAAAACACAAAGATATTTACAGCTGTTCTTGCTCTTCACTGTACCAAAAAGTCCCTGTTCCAAAATGGTGAATCCAAGTGTCCTGTTCCACTTGACATGTTTGGAAATGCTATTTGCCACATGTAATTCTATTTTGTACCCTTTGGCTCCAGACTACAAAAAACAATGTCACAATATCTCCAAGAGAAAAAAATAATACTTCCACTATTTATATTTCCAATGAGACAACACAGGCAGACAATTTGCATAGTGTCATAGAGAATGCTAATTGTAAGCCAGGGTTCAACTTTTCAGCCTTGGGCACCCAAGGGATCAAAGACCTGTGTCTGAATTCTACTTTAATTTCAATGTGACCAAAATAAGTGTTCTTTTCTGCCTTTTCCTGAATGGTATAAATATGAACATTGATAGTCAAAGAACACTTCTTTGATTTTTGACCCAGTAACAATACTAACCAGAAAAGAGCAGGGGGAAAAAAATTAAAAAGTTTTTTTTTTTTTTTTTCTGGTGGAGATGGGTAGAGGCCCTAACAACCAGAATATGTGCATTTGTTGGTTGTCAAAACAGACTTTGGTCCATGGATCTGTTACTATCCTCCCTTAAGGAAATTCAAGAAGATAATGTTGTTAACATTGATTTTTAAGGTCAACATATGTAAGATCTTCATCTCTTCATAAAACTCCTGCTCTTTAAAGCTTTCCTTCAAATCTATATAAAGAAAAGTAAAATGAACTATTGGCATGTGTTAATCTATTAGCATAACAAATAACTACTGAAACAGACAAAAAAACCCTTAAGGAAATATTTTTTCAAAAATGTAAAAATAAATTACATGGGGGATACGTTGAAATATATAAAGATAGCATAAAATAAGTCTCCATTTCTCTTTTCTCATAATATATATATTGAGAGGAAAAATTAATAAGTGTAGTAAAAAAAAAAGAAAAGAAAAAGAACTGTTCATTTAATGAGAGATAAGAAGTCAAACCCTAATGAAATGATGCGTATATGAATCAGAACTCACTCCATGCGGAAAGTTGGCTGGAAGATGCAGAACAAGTTGTTCTCATCTTTCTTAACTGTATGGTAACTACAGGACAGTTGAGCATGTAAGTCAACTGGTTTAAAAACATCTTGGACTTTAGTGACGCCAATCGATATAAATGTGTATATATATATAAATATAATATATTATGTATATATTATATATATATTTAAATATATATTTAAATCTCATAAGAAAAGAATGACCTTAAGGATGTACAAACATAGAAATGAAAAGTTGTACCCTATTTGTGTACAATGAATCAAAATGCAGTCTGCAAAAATAAAAGAATAAAAAAAGAATGACCTTAAGGAACCTTAACAAAATTCCTACAAGTAAATTCATGGTTCAGTCCAGCAATTATTTTAAAATTAAGTATTTGACTACCATGAAATCTGACTCTGGGTTGGTAGGGAAAGTTGATAATTGCTCTTTAGACTAGTGGTGCTATGTTATTTTATTTTATTTTTTATTTTGGGTGATCTTAGAAAACACCTGTATGCCTCTTTATGACATTATATAATTGGATCCCTAAGGGTCATGAAGTTGCTGGTTTATATTTTTACTGTATCTAAATTGTACAGAAGCTAACTGTAAAACAAAATGAATTATCAGCTATCTCCGTGTCACATATCCACATAACTTTGCAAGTAGCTATATTCTTACTATTGGATATATTATTGGGTATGTATATATTATTTATGGCAATAATAAGTCTTGTTATTTAATATTTGTCAGAAAAATGTGGTCATTATATATAGATGGATGGACTGTGAGATATAGGCCAGGAGAACTGTAGAAAAGATTAATCGCACTTTTAGTTTTAAAACACAGAAAGATAAACAGGTAGTGTTTCTGGATGTGGAGTGGTCAATATTCCATTAGGATTTTATATTGAGAGTGATGAACCCTTTAACACTTCCAATGGTGTTTCATTAAAAATATGCCAGTGAGTTTCAGATATTTCAAATCAGTAGACAGGAACATACTTAACCCCTCTACATTAAATGACTCATGATCTAGTAAATAAACACAGAGTCTTCCTCATATCTCAGATGTGTTTACCAGTCAAAATTTTGTTCTTCTTTTGTGAAGCATAGCTTTTAGTAAATATTTTGATGATGATGATAACTTCAGATAGTCTCAACTTCCTTTCTTGACTTGGAATCAGAAACATAAATTAAAGACTGCCTGATTGCAGGTTCAGAGTGTGGAACGACACCTATTTCATGTTCAAAGTGCAGGAGGACCAACATGTCAAGTGAAGAATATAGATTAGTTTCAACACTACAAAAACTGTTTACCTTTTTTCCCCCTAAACATTATCATTTAAAAATGTTATCCATAAGAGCCTACATACAAGATCCGATAGACTACGAATATAGCGTTAATGTTGAAGTTCAAAGGCTATTGTCGTTTTACTCATTTAAGGATATAATTAAAATATTCACTGGTGGAAAACTAGGAATATGAACAGTTGAAAGATCCAACTGAAAGATCATCAGACTGAAATTTGGGGCAGTTCTGCCATTCTCTGTGTAACTCTGTACACTTTACCTGGTGTGCTATTTTCCTGAGGGGAAATGAGAGCAAGGAAACTCCCTCTTCCATACCTTATGAGATAAACAAACATACTTGGAATATTTTATGATTTCCGTATGCAAGTTCCTTTATAGACAAGATATAATCACAACAAGATAAAGCACTTTGCCAATAAACAAGTCCATATTTATTTCCTTTTCTTCTTGCTGTTTCAATTAGATTTAATAGATGTTTAGGTAAGAAAGAAACAGATCTATATTTGGCTTCTCAGGAGAAGAAAATTCAAAATTGTTCAAAAATATTCATAGACTTTTGATTTTTCTCCATTCTTTTTTATAAATGAATGCAAAGATTTTTCTAATGAGTACATAAAAATGAGGCACTTCAATTGCAGTTAATGGCTCATGACCTATTAAATAAGCAGTAAATCTTCTTGTATCTCAATTATGGCTTCCAGTCTATATCCTGCTCTTCTAGGAATTACATTGTGCATTGATGATGATAACTTTAAAAAGTAGATAATAAAATGAATGGGGAAAGGTGCTAATATCATCTACCCTGATTATTCTTATTCCTTTTATTGGGATCATCAAATAATTTTTGAAGTGTTGCACTTCATCTGAGAGGTGCAATTGATTTAAAATTGCCTCACATGACTATTGAGTCAATATGGTTAGATGGATCACATGAACATATTTAGAGGATTCCTCATGCTAATATTAACATAATATATATATACAATAGAATGCATAAAAGACTATTCAGAATCACTTTCTCTAGAATAGTGATGGTCTCATAGTCATCTGCATGACCTCTGCTAATTAGAACACTGTGATTTCATGGCAAGGACATGACTTTTGAAACCAGCTGTTCTAGTCCTGGCTCTGTCGTCTCAGTGAACTCGGATCAGTTACAGTCTTTCCTGAATTTCTATTTTCACTGAGTTAAGTGGGGGGTTAAACATTATTACTTACAGAGTTTGACAATTATATAAGATGAAATATATTAAATTTGTGAGTAACTTTCCTTTCTTCTTAATCTCTTTAGAATAGACTACCAGAATTATAGAATAAAGAAACATGGACATATCAATGCAACAAAAGAACATATAATAAAGTATGTATATACATTTTTATAAACTGCTGATAGTTATGAATGTTCATTGGATATTTAATAGAACCACATAATGGGTATAATCTCATTAAATAATAGCCCCATTGTGTTGTGTGTGTTAGGCATTGTAGAGTAGTGACTGAGGACACTTCAGGGATAGACAAACGTTGTTCTAAATTCAGGCTCTGAAACTGAGTTGCCTCTGGGAAATAACCTCTTGTTTCCTAGTTTTCTTCTCTGTACAAAGGGGAAAATAATACTTCCTGCCTCAAATAGTACTTGTGAAATTAAATGCATAACTGATCCTAGGATAGTACAGGCATGCAATCTCTTTCTCTCTCTCTTTCTCTCTCTCTCCTCTCTCTCTCTCCGTCTTGCTCTGGCAAGCATACTTGGAACAGTGCCTGGTGTAAAGTATGAGCTATGTAAATGTCAGCAATCATTATGCATTACTATTATCCCCATTTTACAGATGAGGAAACTGATGCACAGAGAAGTAACTTGCTCAGGTTTGCACAGCTAGTAGGTACTGAAACTAAGGTTGGGATCTAGGTTGTCTAACTCTAGAGCTTATGCTACTAAACTTTAGGCAACTGTACCTCCCCCAGCATGAATATACCGAAAAGGTGTTTAAATTACTCTTATTAATAAACTGCTCCTAGAATTTATTCAAGAATTTTCTAATGATAATTTGTCATTCTTTGGCTAGAATATCATTTTGAAGATTTCTGATGAATAAGTGCAGGTGTTTTTGTAGGTTAATAATAAAAATATGCTATTATTAATCCAGGCTCCTGATTAATTTTAAGAGCCAAAGCATTAGATAATGATTGCCATTTTCTGTAATTTAGTCTTGAAAAAGTATTAGTAACTAAAAATAAACCTTTCCTCAGTGAAACCAGCTTTGCATTTATTTGACACTAACCATTCTTTATGCTGAATTCTCCATCTGAGGTGGTGCATCCTCAATAAGAGCTATAGTTTGGGATGCATTCACGCAGATTTTATATGGCATAAGCAAGGTCAACATCATTGTTCCCATAAGAGGTTAGTGCTTTTGAAAAGTGCTTGAACACACATTTAATTAAAAAAACAGTGTGGGAAAATAACATGTATTACTAATAGTGCAGATTATACTTAAATAGTAAATGAGAAGAAAGTGTGTCTGTTTTAATATCAAATTGCCTTTATAGTCAAATGATCATGAAGAGGATAAAAATTATCATGTAATTTCCAAATGTCCCCTCTGAGCAATTTAACTTTGTGAGATTAAACAGCCTGTGAAACCTAATCAGGTATGCCAACTACACCATAAAGTAGAAGATTGAAACTCTAAAAGGGTTATTTTCCATTAAAATTTATAATCATTTTCCTTTTTGAAATCAGCCAAATAGTTTGATACAGTCTAAGGCTGACATGTACTTTTTGGTGAATTAAACTGGTCATTTCAGGTCTCAGTGCTTCCTGCCTAGTGCACGTTCCATGCCACCAGAGAGGCCCTCAGCGTCACAGTGAACACCTGAGGAAAAATCCTTTTAAAGAGACTATTTCTACTTAAAAGTCTCAGTTACATTTCTGAAGCATGGATTCTATATTCAAATTCCTCCAAATAATCTGAAAAGTTAGGAGGCAATTAGCATACTGAAAGAATTTCTCTGCAACTCAGGTTATGATTTCTTTAGCTCTTTTATCTGTCAATCTCTTTAAATTTTTATATGTGAAATATATTTTTGAGCTTTTCTCTGGTATCTCCCTGACAGCTAAAGAGCAGGGATGTTGAGAAGATTCTAATTGTGCTTTTTAAGATAATCATAAAATCTTTGATGAATGTTTGGCTGGATATGGGGATAATTATCAATAATTATGTTGACACAAATTTATGAAGAATAATACAAATAGCTTTAATTTTGGTATTTACTTAAGTAGCTTTTCTATAAATGGAAACCTTTATTTAGAAATAAATCATATTACACTGGTTTTCACTAAGGCAGACCAACTCCTCACTAGACATTACTGAATTTCCCCTAGATCTTTCCAGTGAGAGCCGCAGCACTGCTGTGTGCCTCCCTGAGCTCCCAGTTCTCTGTGGGAACTAGTGTTTTGCAGACAATGTCCTCCCCTCTTTTGTTCCTGGAGCCTGGTCAGCTCATTCACAGTCCTCACCCTCTTGCAGGGCAGGTGCTTCAGACTCATGCACTTACAAAGCAGTATTCTGTTTGCTCAGGATACTTCTCTGAAGTTTGTGTTTATGCACTCATCAGGGGGATGATCTGATAAACACTTTCCTCCTTCTTCAGACTAGAAGAGACAGTCAGAACCATGTTGGTTTGTTCTCCAATTTTATCATCAGAATTCACAGTCTACCTGATATGGAGCAGGAAATCAGTAACCAGTAGTTAAGGCAGGTGGGGGTGGGGTGGGGTGGGGTGCCGGGGAGAATACCTTAGCCTAGGTACTTGATAAACATTTTAATTTCTTGACAATCTTATTCCAGGCCCTTTGTACTATATTACATTTTCTTCACTCATCTAAATGTCCTTTTCTTTGTGGTTTAATTTCAACTCTTTTCCCACCTGGAGGTAAAACAGAGTTCCCAGATAATTAAACCGAGTGTTGATTATGTGCCAGGTACTTTTCTAAATAGTTTACTTACCTTACTTTATTTAATCCTTAAAACAACCCCATTGTTCTTTTCATTTTGCCAACAGGCAACACTGAAGCTAAGAGCCATGGAGCTGGTTCATGCAGAAGCTGTGAATTAAATGGAGGTCAGCACTAACCTTAACCTTACACTGCCTCTTCATAGAGCAAACAAATAGGGAGCAAATGAGTGGTCTTCATTATTCTGACTAAAACAGTTTACCTGAACATACACACCCCACCATCTCTATCCCCTTATGGAGTGTTGACTGACATCCCAGAATCCTGGTCTGCTTTCCCACAGGCCCAGTGTTACACCACCAGTTGTTGGAAGTGATTGCTGCAGCCCCAGCTGGGGTATGAGCTGCAGAGACTCTCCACTCAGACAAGATTGAGGCTGGACTGGGTGACAGTCATTCAATGCATGAAAATGACTACCAGAGTTAGGTAAAAAGTTTCCTGCTGAAACTTTAATAATTGACTGAAATATTCACATCTCAATCATAAAGCATACGTAGCACAGCGTGATAAAATATTCCTCTGGCTGAAGTGGTCAAACTATTAAGTTTTGTTGTTGGGAATTGACAGTCCTATTTGGCTCTATTTCAAATTTCCACTTCTCACTGTGAAACTAAGGGCTGAATTTGGGGTATGATTCAGAGTTTCAAAGAAGGTTCAAGCTTAAAGAGGCCTTGGGGGTCATGAATGCAATGCCCTCATTTTATAAGAGACAAAACTGAGGCCCAGAGAAGCAGTTTAAGAAGAATGAATATTTTTTCGTAACGATAAGATGACTCAGAGAAAGACACCATGGAGAATAGCATTTTTCCTGTGCTGCCTTCCCCATTAGGCACCAAACTGAGAAAACCAGTCAGTAAATGATGGTTGCTTTTTATCTTTCTTCTCATTTTCAACGTTTACTCATCTTCCACAGGAAGGAATGTAAAGAAATGAGTCCTCTCTCTGCTAAGGGAACATATGCTTGAGGGGTCTCCAGGGGTAGAAGATCAGGGGCTCCATCCTGGGACTAGGCTGTAGGTTTATGTGTTGGTAGGATACGCAGTCTGACTTTCAGATTTGGAGTAACTTTGAATAGATAGGGAGGCTTAATAAATATTTGCTGAGTGAATGAAAGAATGCATAACTGTGTCAACAGGAAACATGCATTGTCTACTCTCATCTGAGGTGTACGGATCAGGCTGGAAGAAGATAATATCCATTACCTGTTCAGAGAGGCAGATGCTTACTAGAGATGCCTCTCTAAGGAGGACCTGTCTGAAAGTTGAAAAAGCAGTTTGAGAGCTTAGGATTTAAAGCAGGGCAACTACTGGAAATACAAGAAATGTATTTGGATGAGTTGGGATCCAAACTTCAAACCCAGAGCAAAGGTGTTCTTTATTTTTCCTTAGTGCAAAATATCCTGTGCTGAATCTGGGCTGGATTTGCAGACTTATTCCTTCCGAGTAGAAGCAGAAGCCCCTGCTGCAGTGGGTCTGCAGTCTCTGCACTGCCCACCCCTTCCACCCTGCTTGCTGTGATAATCTGGGAGCTCAGCCAGTCAATGTCCCTGAGGGGCCCTGCTCAAGTGCATGAGAGTGCAAGGGCTCAGCTGTTCCTTTTCGGCCTGCCTTCCACCCGCTCTCCAAACAGCACTGAGATTTCTGTGATGATCAATGAACATCAAATCAACAATACTGGCAACATTTCTAGACATGTCAAGGCCTTGTTTCTTAAAATAAAGTCTCATACATGCCAAATTTGGTACAAAGATTAATGAGTTTCTGCAAATTTCAGATATTGTTTGTTTCTGTTGAGCATAAAATCTGTCCTGGATTTGAAACAATATTACCAATGTGACTCGTATTTAAATGTTTGCTTTTTAAATTTAAATCATTTAAAATTTTGGTCATGTAGGCCAACAACATCCTATCTCTCCTGACCTCACAGCTCCCTTTGTTTATATATTGTTTTTTCTCATTAGCCCATAAGCTTCTTGAGGGTAGGGATGTATTACATTTTAAAAATCTTTATTGAGGTATAGCATACATATCATAAAATTCACCTATTTTAAATATACAACTCTATGTTTTTTAGTAGATTTATGGAATTGTGAAAGTTACTACAATTTTACCTTAAATCATTTCTATCAATCCAAGTAGAAATCTCATAGTCACTTGATTTCATGCAGCTACTAATTTATTTTCAGTCCAGTTCATTTTTGAAGCCCCAGTGCCTCAGGAAATTCTTGGCACCTAGTAGGTGCCAATAAAAGTTTATTAAATCAATGTCTAAATTAATTGGATACTAGGGATGCAGCACTTTCTGCCCATGAAATCCAACTTTCCATTTGTATATCAAGCACTTTGGCATCATCCCATTTCATCAAAAAACTTGTGAGATGTTCAGGTCAGGATGATGCTTTCTGAAAATGATAAAACAGACCTAGAGAGGGTGAGTGACATGATCAAATCTTCCAACTGTAAGTGATAGAGGTATGCTTCTTGACTACATAGCTGGATAGCTGATTTCATTCTATTATGGTCAGAAGAGGATGATAAAATATTGAGAACACTTGGGGTTTACACAAATACATTTGGATTTTTTACAAAGAACTTAAAACTTTCATTTTCTTTAAACCGTGAATTTATTTGATATAGAACAATAAAATATTTTTACTTTACAGTGATGTGTATACATACATAGTAACATTGAGAACTGAAGAAATTCTTTGGAGTTTCTAAAAACATATGTTTTCTCATGCTATTTGGAAAATCTGAGAGCACATAGCTTTCTGAGGACCCCTTTTTGTGGCTGGTTGTTTAATCTTGCCCTTCATTGTGGGCAACAATGGGTGACTCACTCACTTTTATATAACCAAAGTGACATGGGAAAGAATTACTAACAGGGGTACAAAAGAAAAAGAAATTACTTTTTATTAAAACATACTTCAACTTGATCTACATTATCTTTATTTTGGCAGTGTGTGCTATATTCCACGGACATATGACTCTGGTGAAAGCAAACATAACTTTCCTTTAAAAGTGGTTCTGGTTGGCACATGCCTCTGAAGGCTAGTTACCCTGTCCCTGAGGGCAAATTCTTGTTGGTTCAAGCAAAGGATGACATAGTTCCTTAGTGAAATGGGCTTCAATTGGCCACTGAATTTGTCCAGGACTTACAGAATCTCATACAAGCCCATCAAGTCCTGTTACTTTTGAATGTCTAAAAAATTGAGGAGAGGGTACTGTTAAAGAATTTAAAAATTTCTCTGGATAGCCAAAGTGATACTTACTTTTTATGGAGCATTAGTTACAAATTAGTACAGTAAAACGTTCCTTTATTCCTTTAAAACTCTAGCTTGTATGTATAATTTATCAATGTGAATAGTTGTTTTTATGGGTTAGCTATTTTGTGTGTACTTTCAGCACTCTCGGGACTCTCACAGTCCCAGTTTTGGCCACAGTTCTACCTCAACTATGCAAAATGCACAAGTGGAACTGTTGGGAGTTGCAGGGACAAGCAAACACATGAATGAGAATGCATCTGTTGATGGTAGAGTTCAGAAGGAGCCAGAGTTCAAAAGGTGGAAGTCTCCATCCTCAGGAACTAGGATGCCAAGTTCTAGGCAGACTCAGCAAAGTGGAAATGTAAGTGGAGCAAGAGAGAGGGAAGAATGAGTGTCGACCAAAGCTGAGAATTGTCTATAGAATTCATATTTTAATGAGTTAAATATATTTATTAACTAAAAAATTAGATAAGTGGCTGGGGGGGGGTGTAACTCAGTGATAACAGCAGGTGCTTATAGTCCCTGGGTTCAGTTTTCCCTTAAAAAATCAGATAAGTTAAAATATATTAATTTTGAACTGAGCTATAGAATACCAAGTATGGTATACTATAGTTCAGTTGTAAGATGATGTAAAAATGCTAAAGTTCTCAGTTCAAGACTTTGCATGTGACTCATTTTAACACAACATCTAATTCTATGTTACCTTTCCTTATTTTAGGAAAAACCCTCACATAGATCTTTGAATTAAGTTTCATGTTAAAGGTGAAGTGTCCAGTCTTTATTTCATTCCTTTTCTCAATGAGTTTACAATAAGTATTTGTTGAGTTTCTGCTCTGAATCATCATTGTGTTGTGCTCTAAGACTAAAGCCAGAATAAGTCAGATAAACACCTTGCCTCTGGAGCTTACATTCCTGTGGGAAAGCAGATTATCCACAAGAAAATCAATAAATGAGTAATAATTTCTGAGAATGACACATACAGTGAATCAAATAAAAATGGGTAATGGGATAGAAAATAGCCAAGGAGATGATTTCAGATAAGGTGGTCTAGCAAATCTCTCTATGGAGAGGACATCTGAACTGAGACCTGAATGGAGAAGATGGATAGAAGAAAACCAAGTGTGAAGGGCCTTCTGCATGGAACACTCAGCAAAGACTTAATGCGTTTAAAACAATGTGTTTGAGGACTAGAGAGACCAAGGTGGCTAGAAATGAGTAAGGGAGAGGGGGAGTGGTGGAAGATCATAAAGAAATAGCCAGGAACCACAAGGTACTTTTATTTACAGGTCATGATAAGGAGTTGTGATTTTATTTTAAGGTAAAAAGAAAGTCAAGAGGAATTTGAGCAAAACAGAGTCATCGTCTGATTTATATTTCTAAAGAGTTATCTTGACTGCTGTTTGGAGAATGGATGATCTGGGGTATCTGTGGAAGTGGGGAGTAGTTAGGATGCTATCTCAATAATCCAGGTCAAGAAAAGATGGAAGCTTGGGATGGCAGCAGTGGGGAAGAGGCAGTAACAGACTTAGAGAAGTGGACTGACTCAAGTACCATGACAGAATTTGCTGATAGAATGGGTGTGGAGCAAGGAAAAGGAAAGAATCGAGAATAATCAATGATGGTTCTCAGTGTAAGCAACTGAGTGGAAGGTGCCAGTTACTGAGAAGCGCATTGCTGGAAAAGGAGTTTTTTGGGGGGGATGACATCATGAGCTCTGTTTTGGTCACACTACGTTTCAGATAACTCTCAGAAAAGTAAGTGGAAATGTCAAAGAGGCTTCTAGTTGTGTGAGCCTGGAGTTCAGGGCAGAATTCAGGGTGGCAAATAGAGTCAATATCAGCATACAGATGGGATTTGAAGGCATAGCATTTAGGGGACATGTTAAAATAAATTCCTGTGCTAAGCCCCGGGACAATTCCAGGTATAAAGTAATTTAGAGAACAGAAGCCATTAAGGGGTCTGAGAAAGTTTCTTCCAGGAATGAGGAGAAAACCAGAAGAACACAGAGCTTTAGAATGCAACAAAGGAAAATTTCAAGAAGGAGGCCGATCATTTGTATGGAGTAGTGTTGCAAGACAGAGGGGACAGGAGGACAGAAGAGGTGCAATTGAATTTGGCATTGTGAAGATTTTGAATTCAGCCAAAGCAGTTTCAGTGAAGAAGTGAGGACTCAAGTTTAATGGGAATGAATTAGAATGGATGGGGATAGGAAGGGGAGACATCCCTCTCAGAAATGTGCTATGAAGAATAATGGAGAAATAGGCATAAATCAGATGGGGATAAAAGAGCAAAGTGTTTCTTTTTAGTGGGAAATAGTAGATCATGTTTAAATACTGAGGAGAACGATGAGGTAAAAGGACACAGCTAATCATGCAAAGGAAAGACCTGAAAGAGCTATCTCTGAGTGCTGGGAGAAACATTGTGCAGAGGAGTGAGGACTCATCTATGACACATGGTCATTAGTTTAAAGAGAGATCAGCAGCATGGGATTTTTCATACGTAGTCTAACTTCTCAAGGACAAAATAGAAAGTCAGTTTATGGGTTTAGTCAAAATTGGAGACTTGCTGAGAGAAGGGATTGCAAGTGAGGGTTATAGTGAAGGTACATGGAATTTATACTAGTTAGAAGAAGAGAATGAGCACAGGAGGGCATTGATGAATAAATTCTTAAGGTCCCTGGATTAAAGGATTCAATGGATTGAAGATTTAGTGTGATGAGGAATACCAAAGTAAAGGTGCAAGGGTAGTCATTGATTTGCTTAAAATCAAGTTTTTGGAGTTAGTAGCATTGTTGATCAGTTAGGAGAAACTATACAGCTGAGCTATGCAGGTCATGAAGACCCTCCAAAAGGAAGAGCAACTTGCAATCAAGTTGAAGGACTGGGGTCCTTCAGGACAGCATTAGCTTCCATAGTTTGGGAAGTGCTTAATAAGGAGTTTTGAAATTAAGGGTTTCCTGTAAAGATATGCCAATTCTGTAAGAGAATTCTAATAACACAGCCAAAAGATGAAAGTTCAGGTCACTTTTTGCAATTTCATTGTCACTAAATACTTTGGTTTGGAGGGCTATACAATTTACTTATTGTGTGACCATGGGAATTTTATTTAGTTTTGTTGAACTTCATTTGTAATAGAAAGGTATTCCCACTACCACCATCATTATCAGCATCATCACTATTGTCATCATCGCCACAACCAAAGCCTCCTACTTGGATGATAGTCACTACTATCTTCACACATGATAGTCACAGATGATAGT
>JAJEJO010001128.1:390154-496344 GCA_020662805.1 Glaucomys volans | reverse complement strand
GATGATAGTCACTACTATCTTCACACATGATAGTCACAGATGATAGTCACTACTATCTTCCTCCTCCTCACCATTGTCAGCATCACCATTGCTAAATTATGTAGGTTACCATAATTAATTAGGGCCTTTGGACTGGCTCTGTCCCCAGAAATTTGCTGAGTGGGTTATTTGGTCTCCCTTTCAAATGTCACCTTTACCAAGAAGCCCAACCACTCAAACTAAAGAAGGATTCCCCTGCATTCTGAACACTTTCTAGTTGGAAAAAAGCAGTTTTATTCCTTATTGCACTCAGACTACCTGGGATTATCTTTTTAATGGGAGATGTTATGCATTAATTTATTTGCTTGCTTATTTTTAAGTTAATTGCTATTATTTTGAAAATTTTTTGAGGTCAGATATCACTATTTTGCCCAGGCCGGTTGAACTCCTGGGCTTAAGTAAACCTCCATCCTCAGCCTGCCAAGAAGCTGGGACTCCAGGTGCATGCCACCTCACCCACCTAATTGTTTATTGTTTGTATTGCCTCTTTCAAGAAAAAAAATTCTATGAGATCAAAGACCTTGCTTAAAAAACAAGAACATTGATTGGCCTATAGTAATGATGAATCAGTATTTGTGAATGAAAAGATAAAACTGTAAAATTCTATATGAACAGCTACTGTTTTTATTAGGAGGAGGTACATGACTTCAATGCAATCACTTTAAAGAAACAGTTTGTAATTCAAAAAGGAAGTAAATTTTACACAATGTATTTTTGAAGCATGATGATTTTTTTTTTTAATCTAAAGATTTAGGCTTATAGAGAAGACAAGTAATGGTCAGCTCATTACAGCTAACTTGAAACAATCGAGTAGAATTAATTACCTGTGACAGTTGATAGAGGATCACTAATTGGTACTCACAGCAAAGAGTAAGCTCACACAATGTGGCCGGTGGTTAGGTGCAAGTGTCCAGAAGGAGATGAGTGCCACTCCCAACCCACCCACCTCCTAATGACTGAATACCCGAAGATTGGGATGTTCATCCTGTAAGAATTACAGAGATGATTGCACCAAAATCCAAGGACTCTCATCTATAGTTTTAGGTACTTCAACACTTCACAGAGGAGGATCTACAAGCAATCAACAGGTATATGAAAAAATGTTCAACATCTCTAGTAATAAGAGAAATGCAAATCAAAACTACCCTAAGATATCATCTCACCCTAATTAGAATATCTATTATCAAGAATACAAGCAAGAATAGATGTTGGCGAGGATGTGGGGAAAAGGGTACACTCATACATTGCTGGTGGGAGTGCAAATTAGTGCAGCCACTCTGGAAATCAGTGTGGAGATTCCTTTGAAAACTTGGAATGGAACCACCATTTGACCCAGCTATCCCACTCCTTGGTTTATACCCAAAGGACTTAAAATCAGCAAAGTATAGTGATGCAGCAACATCAATGTTTATAGCAGCCCAGGTCACTGTCGGGGTATTCCGGGTACCCCCAGCTCTATGCTAAGATGGCGGCTGGCAGGTTGGCAATGCGGTTTTATTTTGTAGTAAACAAGTCGCTCTCACCACGGAAGTAGATACTTGATTGGCTTGAGCATCCACCCGACCTGATGACGCAGAGCACGGATATAAGGACTAGGCAGGGGGGTAGTGGGGGAGAACGCCATGAGAATGCCAGGGAGAATGCCAAGAAGAATGCCAAAGAGAAACGTCATGAAGAACACTGAGAGAATGCCATAAGAGCGCCATGAGGAACGCCAGAAGAATGCCATGAGAACGCCATGAAGAATGCCATGAGAACGCCATGAAGAACGCCATGAAGAACACCATGAGGACGCCATGAGAACGCCAGGAGAACGCCAAGAGAACACCAAGAGAACGCCAAGAGGACGCCAAGAGGACGCCATGAGGGACGCCATTAACAGCAGCTGTGTAACATGTGTTAGGCGCTAGAATAAAGCGTGTTAAAAGCAGCAACCTTGTGTCGAGTCTTACCTCGGGCGGAAAGACAGCGATAGGTCACTATAGCTCGATTGTGGAACCAACCTATGTCCTTCAATAGATGAATGGATAAAGAAACTGTGGTATATATACACAATGGAATATTATTCAGCCATAAAGAATAATAAAATTATGACATTTGCAGGTAAATGGGTGGAATTGGAGAAGATCATGTTAAGTGAAATAAACCAATCCCAAAAAACCAAAGGCCGAATGATTTCTCTTGTAAGTGGTTGATGACACATAGCCGGGGTTGGGGGAGGTACGGGAAGAATGGAGAAGGGATGGATTGTATAGAGGAAAAATGAGGGGTGGGGCGGGGGTGGGGAAGGAAAGATAATAGAATGAGGCAAACATCTATACCCTATGTATATGTATAAATATGCAAATTGTATGATTCTACTTTGTGTACAACCAGAAAAATGATAGTTGTACTCCATTTGTGTACAATGACTTAAAATAAAAAAATTTAATTATTAAGATAGTAAATTCTGTTTAGGATTCTTGCCAATCTGAGCATCAGATGGTAATTTTTATTTAATATACTAAATTATATTAGTTTATTAAAAACTCAGATTTTTCTCTTTGCTGCTTTATTGAGGACAGTTAAGAATTACACTAAGTTTTTCATGTTCAAACTTGTTTGAAATCAACAGTAAATTTATGTTTCATATAACTCATAATCAATTGACAGACATACATTCTTTTTTAAGAAAGGTACTGTTATACATGAGTTTATGTGAACTTTCATAAACATTTTTGATATCAGTTTTACTGTAAAATAAAATATAGAAAAGCTGATAATGCTAACAATTCATATAGTAGGTGAGGTGAGTTCCTTAAGTCAATCATAGTTTTAAAAACAAAATTATAAAAACCTCAAATTTTATGCTACATTAATTTATCTTTAATGCAAGATATAGATGCATTTTAAGCTATTTGAGATGATATGGGATAGAGCATCCAAAAATCATAATTCCTAGGGCTGCACAGACAGAGAAAAAAAACAGCAGAGTCAAGAGGATCTACATGAAAGTAAGCTATGAAGTATCAAGTCTAGGAAACTGGTAAAGAAAGAAAAATGGATTTTTCTTACTTTTCTTTGAAGTTTGTTCTTCAAATGAGAACTATATAAACATTTATTATATGTACTCTTAATTTAGTCTTTATTTTTGTCAGTGTACCAAGTATATAACAGAGTCACATAGTTCCTTGCTCCTGAACCAACTGCTTTCAAGTCTTATTTAATAGAGAAAATTTAAATAGCCTATTTTCTGTTTCTTGGTTAATAGTGTAGTTATCATCTATCGACTTCCTATTAGGAAGATGAGGATGTAGCTTTTTTCTCCCTGCCACCTTCCTCTCTCTCTCTCTCTCTCTCTCTCTCTAACACACACACACACACACACACACACACACACACACACACATTTTCCATGCCCCGGCTCTCACTCTCTCAATAGTTATGACATATTTTGGGTAGAATTCATGTTCAATGTTTCTATTATTAGGACCATATAATTTCTATCCTCTGCTGAGCCAAGCAGTGAGGAGTGTAGAAGCCTACTGGGAGCTTAGTGCATTAGATGGACTTTGTTTGGTGTCAGAAGATCTGGCAGGATCTTTTTAAGATTTTTATGATTTCCCCCCTATTCTGTCCCCAGCCTTATTTCTGTGGAGGCAGGTCTTTGTTCTTGGATTGCAGAGATTCCCCACAGAAGGTTCTGAGTGCCCAGTGGTTGGAATCTTCTTTATGCTTTGGGAGCCATATGGGGATGAGCTTACCTGTAATGTATTAACCTTCATTTATCTGCCTGCTTTGGTCCAGTATTCTCCACTCAGTTAGCCTGGGGACCACAGTTTGGAAGCCCTCTCTTGTAGTCTCTCCAGAGAATGCATCTCTAATTTTTGCCAAAGTATGGGAGGATCATCTATCTGGTCATGTGAAGTTGGGGAGGAACAGTGGGGTCTAACTGCCTCTTAAACGTCTAAGAAACGTCTTGTTAAAGCCCCTATTCTTGCCCTTTCACAGTCACCAGTTCTGAGTCTTTTGGTCTGCAATATAAATCAGGTTGCTTCTTGGCTTTCCCAGCTGCTGACTTAGGAATTAACTTTCTAGGTTTTGCTAAGTCAGTTACCCCGTGTCCACATGCTGTCTAGGCTTGTTTTGTGTTCTTATTTCCTGTGTCCCAGTGATTTAGGGTCTTTGGCAAAACTCATTTTGAGTTTCAGAAGAGGATCAGAGGGTAATGCAAGTATTTAAGCCACCATTTTTAACTAGGCAGCCTGAAATCTGGTTTTTAACAAAAGAAATTCAAAGGGTATTTAAGGAAAATACAGTTTTTTGTATGAGATGTTCTGGAAGTAACTTATCGTCATGCAACATTGATCAACCTGGAACAGATTCAGGGAGGAAAACAGATATAATCAAAAAGTAAACTTTGGTTTTAATAAAAGATAAGTTCCATTATTTAAAAATGGCATTTGTCTGTATGAATTGTCTCTCTAAATGCAAACTTTAGCATCTAATTAAAGTGGGCCATAAAAAGATATCAGGAAAGACAGTTTGTATATCTCTGCACAAGGGACACAAGCATGTCTGCATAAATGAAAGGATAAATCAATTCCATTACAATAAATGTAAGCTGTAGTCAATGATGACCCAGTTATCTGCAGGGAGCAGAGGCTAGCTAACAAACCAAAGGCTCAATGTCTCTGTTACTTAAACAAGTATAACTAAACAATGATTAAATTAGAAATTACATGATCATTGACTCTCAGGTGTCTTTCTTTTATGGAGTAAGACATAGGACAGCTTGAGATAGCAGGTTTAATTTAAACAAGTAAACCAATGGTTTACTCACTCATTTATTGCCTTCAATCACTTCCACAGCTGGCGTGAGCATTTGTTACATTTCAAGTGAACAGAAGCCAAAGTGTGTTGAAGTAATTAACTTATGAAAGTAATTAACGTAAGCAGCATATGCAGGAACATTATCACGTACTAGCACATATGGTTAATTAAAGTTTAACATAAATTAGATCTATTTAACCTTATTTCAAGGACCAGTGGCACAGGTTCTTTGTAAAATGCCCATATGTCTTAACTAAGGTGATTAACTCAATTATAATAATGACCTCAAAAAATTAGCCTAAACCCTCAAAGTTTATTGCTTGGTTAACAGAAAACAAATGTTCTGTTTATTTTCAAGATGATTTTAAAACATTCTCAAAAGTCAAATGAGTCTGACTTTCTGGAATTAAGGGATAATACTTTATATTTGAAGAAAAACTTCCCTTTGTAAGTTTTACGGTAATAAAACATAGCTGCTCCTCTCAGATGAACTTGCTTTGTTGAAATATTTTAATTAATTGGTTGATGTCTTTTTGTCTTTATTTACTTTATTATGAAAGATCTGACAAATTAATTAATACTGTGGTGAAGATGTGTCAAACTCCTACATAAGAAATGAACTCTATTCAACTTTATAATGATACAAAGTTATGCATTTTTCCTACGTTACCTTTTTGCAAAAGATGATTTAAGAAAACTTTTTAAAATGAGCACTTACACCCACTCCTCAGTTTATATCCAGAGGACTTAAAATCAGCATACTACAGTAACGCAGCCACATCAATGTTTCTAGTAGCTCAATTAACAATAGCTAGATTGTGAAACCAACCTAGATGCCCTTTAACGGATGAATGGATAAGGAAACTGTGGAATATACACAAAATGGAATATTATTCAGCCATTAAGAAGAATAAAATTATGGCATTTGCAGGTAAATGAATGAAGTTGGAGAATATCATGCTAAGTGAAATAAGCCAATACCAAAAAACCAAAGGCCAAATGTTTTCCTTGATAAGTGGTTGATGATACATATGGGGGGGTGAGGGGTAATAGAAGAATAGAGGAACTTTGGATTACGTGGAGGGAAATGAGAGGGGGGAGGGGACAGGGGTATGAAAGGTGGTGGAATGAGACAGATATCATTACCCTTTGTACACGTATGATTAATGAATGGTGTGAATCTACATTGTGTACAACCATAAAAATGAAAAGTTGTACCCCATTTGTGTAAAATAAATCAAAATGCAGTCTGTAAAAATTAAAAAAAATCAGTTATAAAATATCAACATAGAACAATAAAAAAAATCATGCTAAGTGAAATAAGCCAATCTCAAAAAACCAAAGGCCGAATGTTTTCCCTGAGAAGTGGATGATGATACATAATGGGGGTGGGGGGTGGGAGGTGGGAGAAGAATGGAGGAACTTTAGATTATGTAGAGGGAAATGAGGGGGGGTATGAAAAATGGAGGAATGAGACAGACATCATTACCCTATGTACATGTATGATTACACAAATGGTGTGAATCTACATCCTGCACAACCACACAGAAATGAACAGATGTACCCCATTTGTGTACAGTGAATCAAAATGCAGTCTGTAAAAAATAAATTAAAAAAAGAAAAAAAGTAAATCTAATGAAATTTTTTAAAAATGTAAGAAAAGGAGACCACCAATAGTTACCAGTTACTACGACTGAGCATCAATCATATTTGATACAAAACTTCCTGATAGCTATGGCCAAAAGAAAGCAAGTTAAATTACATGAGTTTTGTATAATTAAAAAATAACATGCAGTTCTTGCCTTTTGTATTTCATATCATGATATTGTCTAATATTAACTATCAATATTTTATCGATACTCCATTAGTTTTGTCAATAATTATATTTAGCAAATTGTACTCATTTAAGATCATCCTGGAAATAGAGAAAGCAATCATGAGATTCATCTGGAAGAATAACAGACTCAGAATAGCCAAAGTAATCCTGGGCAGGAGGAATGATGTAGGTGGTATCACAATACCAAACCTTAAACTTTACTATAGAGCAATAGTAACAAAAAGGGCAAGGTATTGTCACCAAAATAGACAGGTAGATCAATGGTACAGAATAGAAGACACAGAGACAAACCCACATAAGTACAGCTATCTCATACTAGACAAAGGTGCCAAAAACATGCAATGGAGAAAAGATAGCCTCTTCAACAAATGGTGCTGGCAAAACTGGAAATACATATGTAATAAAATGAAATTCAACCTCTATTTTTCACTCTGTACAAAATTCAACTCAAAATGGATCAAGGATCTAGGAATTAGACCTGAGACCCTTCTCCAAATAGAAGAAAAAGTAGGCCTAAATCTACGTCATTTTGGCTTAGGACCAGACTTCCTTAACAAAACCCCCAGAGCATAAGAAATAAAAGCAAGAATCAATAAAAGGGATGGATTCAAACTAAAAAGCTTTTCTCAGCAAAGGGAACAATCAATAATGTGAAAAGAGAGCCTACAGAGTGGGAGAAAATCTTTCCACACACACTTCAGACAGAGCACAAACCTCCAAAAACTTAAAAAACTTAAAAACTTAAAAAACTTTATACCAAAAATACAAAAAACCCAATCAATAAATGGGCTAAGGAACTGGGCAGACACTTCACAGAAGAAGATATACAGGTGATCAACAAATATATGAAAAAGTGCTCATCATCTCTAGTAATTAGAGAAATGCAAATTAAAGCCACCCTAAGATTTCATCTAATTTCAATTAGAAGGGCTATTATCAGGAACACAAGCAATAATAAGTGTTGGTGAGGATGTGGGGAAAAAGGCACTCTCATACATTACTGGTGGGATTGCAAATTGGTGCTGCCACTCTGGAAAGCAGTATGGAGGTTCCTCAGAAAACCTGGAGTGAACCCACCATTTGACCCAGCTATTCCACTCCTCAGTCTATACCAGAAGGACTTAAAATCAGCATACTACAGTGATGCAGCCACATCAATGTTCATAGCTACTCAATTCACAATAGCTAGATTTTGGAACCAACCTAGATGTCCTTCAATAGATGAATGGATAAAGAAACTGTGGTATATATACACAATGGAATATTACACAGCAACAAGGAAGAATAAAATTATGGCATTTGCAGGTAAATGGATGGAGTTGGAATTAAGCCAATCCCCAAAAAAGCAAAGGCCAAAGGTTTTCTCTGATAAAGTGGATGCTAATACATAATGTGGGGGGCAGTCAAGGGAAGAATGGAGGAACGTTGGATTGTGTGGAGGGAAATGAAGGTTTGGGAGGGGGCGGGGAAGGAAAGATAGTGGAATGAGACAAACATCATTACCCTATGTACATGTATGATTACATGAATGATGTGAATCTACATCAAGTACAACCACCGAAATGAAAAGTTGTACCCCATTTGTGTACAATGGATGAAATACAATGATCCCTTGGATCATTGTACAATGGATCAGTCTGCAAAAATAAAAATTAAAAAAAAATCATCCTGGAAAAAAATGATCCATTTTTAATGCTCTGGATTTTGTATATTCTTATCTTGGGCTATTTTTTCCTCTACTATTAAAGTTCTGGTCCAGCCTAATGTATTCTATGCATTCCCTTTGGCACAACTGCAAGCTTATAAATTGACAACATTGCAGTTTAAAACCACATGAAACACATGGCATTGGTTTTGTAATTCCAAACTACAATGTTCTTAATTAGTATATTTAGGATTTTAATGAATAGGAGACTATGCCAGATATTTCCTTGTGCCCAGACAGCAACCAAGAGTGCATTTTCTGGCAACCATTTTATGGATCTTTGGGAGGCTTAGGAGGAGTGGAGAGTTCACATTGTCCATTTGGTCTTGTTCCACTGAACTTCATTTCCTCTTTCGTTTGGTTAACCCTATACAATCTTTTAACTCCTTTCCTCATCTACATTGACAGGGCATTTAATCAGTGGCCACTCTCAGTTCAGTGCTACAAATCCAGAAGGTATCTTAATTGCAGTAACATATTTTTACAAATCAAACTTCTCAGTGCATTGAGAGGTTAAAGAACTCATTTATGGCTTTACCACTGGTTAAAGAGCCTCCATTGTGAGCAAGCATTTATGAGGTTAGGGTTTTGAAACTAATTTGTGGAACTGATTAATTACATAATCATAATGATCCTGCTATATATTCTGGACACATGACTCAGGACTGAGAACAAACCTTGGGATGCCTGTGAGTCTTTAAACACAAGGAACAAGGTCTACTTATCTTTCTCCAACACTTGACAAAATGTTTGGCACAGAATGTTTAATGGATGTTGTTGACTGGGTGAAAAATCAATGAACAGAAAATTAACAGTTTATTGTACCTGCAGGATAGGGAACTGTGCTGGGTGTATAAGCAATTTATTCTAATGTCGATTTTCATAGAAATTCAATCAAGAATAACCTGTCTTTATAGAAACACATATAGACATATATTAGACCCTATACCTGTTTTCCTCAAGCTGGATCTACTTTCTGTCCAGGGACTTCTAAATCATTTATCTAAATCAAGGCTTATTTAGAAATAAAATGAAGATTTCTTGGACTACTAATATGAGACTTTCTGCTTACATTCTTTCATATGAAAATTTAATTTTAATTATATACATAATTGGCTTTTATCCAATTAATTGAGTCATTTAAATTGATACAAACTGGAAACTTCACAAACTGTTATATATCCAAGGACCTACCACATATTAAAGAAATGAACATAAAGGCATCAGTTTTTCTCAAGTAAGCTTGTCTATCTGCTTTTAATAGAGAAAATACCTTTATTGCTAAAAGAGTTCTCAAACAATACACATTTTAAACATGTACATTTCCTATTTTTCTTCCTTTTCACAAGTTTGCTTCCTGTCCTAAATTTTTCAAAGGTCATATTTTCTTCCTCTAATACTTAGACATTCTCAGATAAAAGTATGGGAATACCTGTTGTGACCAGGAATAGCGCCTAGAGGTCTGTGAGTTCAGAATTATCATTTGTAAAAGCAAGTGGGAAAACACTTAGAAATGACCCCAGATTGATATAAATATATACTTCATTAAAACAATAAAAACTGACAAATTCAGTGCAATCTTAGAAAATTCAGTTAACAAAAGTAATAAAGTAAGCAGTTATCAAGAAAAATATAGCATGGTTGAGTTGGCTTCCATACTATTTACATGATGATCTTTAAGCATTTTCTGTTCTGACAGGAGGATGTTAGCCAGATTTTCCTACCTTCCTATTCTGTTTTCTTATTTCTCTGGACTGGAATGCCTTTGTTTTGAGACACCAAATTTATCTAAAATTCTCATGTTAGTCTCATTGTCAACCACATTTGGTTAAAAGCCTTTGCATGTGGGAATCTCTAGGATCTGTGAAGTCACAGGAGAACACATGACGGAAACAATTCTTTGTAAAAGAGATGACTTGTCTCTTGGATTTGTAGTACAATCAAGTCAAACATTTTCCCAAGTGAGATATGTGCAAGTCATATTTTCTGAAAAAAAATTTTAAGCTTGTCATAGTTGAAGTATTTGAGAAGCTCAGTGGGACTTAGTCCAGGGATATTTGCCACATATTAAAACTAGAGAATTCTGGTTGTAAAAGTTTTAGCATTTCCACATGGCTAATAAAGAACCACTAAGTACTACTGAAACAACCATAAATTTTTCCCCAGTGGGACCAAAGTTAGCCAACTTTGTAAAATTTAATTCCTGTGTCAATGTTTTGTGAGGCTTCAATTTTTATTTTTTTTAGCACAGTCTTTGGATCTCGACTCTATCTCGACATGTATTGAGTATTAGAAATGATTTGCTGCACTTAAAATGCAAGAGGTCACCATGGCAGTGAGAAACTTGTCAGAGCCCGCCATTTGTCCCTACTTGTTTTTAATAAAAATACAAATCTTTTTAGCACTTCCTTAAAATATTATATGAAGATTTTGAACTTTCACAATTACAGCCTTTTTTTTTCCCTACAAAGAATTAAATTGAGAATTCTAAGGAACATTAGGATTGTTGACTCCCTTTAGATATTGTTCTTTGCTGATAAAATTCAAGACTTGGGGAATCATTAGATATACTGCTTGCATAACCCACTACATGATCAGAAGTAATGATTAAGTTAAACAAAACACTGCCTTCTAGAAATCAGAATGAATTGCCAGAGAGGAGAGAAGTGGGGAGAAATGATGCCTCAGCAAAGACTGGACAGATGTTTCCCATAAACAGTATAAGCATGTTGGTTTTTAATATTGTGTAGCTTTTCATGAGCTGATAATTTCTAGCAGCTGTAATATTAATTAATCTTTTCTAGCCAGTTCTGTGTCCCAAACCAATAAAATTCTGTGGGGCACAGCACTTTATCATTTTCCCTGGCAGGCAAGAGGATGAGTGAAGGTGGATCCCTGAAGGCAAGAGACCCAGCAAGCAGACCATCTCTGTTTTCAATCCCCTCTGCCCAACCACAGAGGAGAATAATTCCTGGACTCATCACGTTGCTGAGATGCAGACTCTTCTGGCTCCCTGCTATTTTTCTGGCATTATCATGTCTATTTTCACCGAGGCAGGGTATTATACAACATCAACTGGACCACATACCTAAGCATCTAAGTGTAAAACTCTTAGATGGTTTCTCATTACAATTCATGTAAAAGGCAAAGCCTCTGCCTCCAGCTTTCAGAGTCCTCTGTCATCATCAGCAGTAGCTTCCCTTTGCTTGCAAAGCTCTAGTTGTATTGTCTCCCTCAGGTTCCTTGAATTACTCAGCTTCTCCCTCAGACACATTGTTCTCTGTCCCCAGAATCATCCTTCACCTCTGCCTGGATGAAGCCAGCCTTCATATTTCAATAGGGCCACCTTGTTCCCCTCTCTCCCATCCACTATTTGTACCTTTTCTCTCCAAAGCCCTTACCATGAGTTTTTAGTATGCATTCATGTAATTATTTGTTTGTTTTATGCTATGAGTGTATTATAAACTTCATGAGGTCAGACACAATCTGTTTTGCTTAGAATATGTCTTAAGAGGGATTGGCATATATTGGATGCTTAGTTGTGAAATGGTTAAATACATAAATGAATGACTATTTGTAGATCTATTCCAATTATACTGGCCTCTTTGGGATATAATTACAAGATTCAAAGGCAACTAGTGAGGTATAAAGCTTTTAATTAAGTGGTTCAGATGCAAGATAGCTGTTTTGACTGATTTTTATAAACATCTTTACTGAGTCAACATATTTGGATTGAAAAGCTCCATTTGGAAACTCCTCTGGATTTCCAAAGCTCTGTATGCACTGATATCTCACCACCCATTCATAGCATGCTGTGGGAGAATATCCTTATCCAGAGTGCTGGGCATACTTATTCATATACATTTTTGAAAAATTATTTAATCATTCCCTTTATTAAGAGGTGCTAATGTTTTCAACAGTAAAATTTTCAACAGTAGGTTCCTCTGTCCTGCTATACATTATCAGATAAAAAATTCATTGATAGGGGAGGGAGAAGAGAAGGAAAAGGAAAGGTACTGGAGAATGAAATGGATCAAATTGTGTATGTTCATGTATGAATATGGCATAATGAATCCCACTATTACAATACTTAAAATGAATCAAAATTTTTTTATAAAAAGAAAAAAGAAAGTTTGTCATAAAGTGGCTAATTGATGGATTCAGACTCATGCCCAAAATAATAAATTATGAGTAGAACTATTTGAATATTAAGGACTCTTTCTTCTATTATCATATGAACACATTTTTAGAGACAGAGTCTCTATGTTGCCCAGACTAGTCTCAAAGTCCTGCGTTCAACTGACCCTCCTGCCTCAGCCTCTGGAGTGGTGGGACTGTAGGTGTGCACAACTGTACCTGGCTTTCATATGAGTCTTCTTTTAAGGAACAAAAGAAATTGAAATTTGGTTCAGACAGGAACATAGGTTTGTACAATATTTGGAGAAAGAAAGAAAGATGAGGGACTGCTGGGGTCCATCTCTACCTCTCCCCTCCCCACCTCTTGCCATGAAAACAACCATCCCAGTTTTAGTACTGAAAATTTCATATCCAAGGAAATCTTTTAGCAGAATGGTTGCTCACCCTTCAAAGGAGGCTAGAGTGATGAAGGTGTGTGTGTGTGTGGTCATGTGGGAGGAGGGACGGTGAGAAAAGAGAAGGATCCTGCATGGCCAGGGAAGGGAAGAAAAGGTCTACTATATGAAGGAAGGCTCTGAGCATGAAGAGTGGATTTCAAAATCACACACTGAACTGATGACAGAACTGGGGATACGCGGTTGATGACAATTTAGTTGTAGGGTCTGAAGGACAAGATAATGCCCATGATCAAGGGAACCAACTTAAGAAGGCACCTATACTAATTCTTCAGAGAAGCAAAGACCTCAACATTGAAATTTTGAGACTCCAGTTTTGACTTTTACATAAAATTAATGACTTGATAGTTCCAATATTAATTTCTGTTTACAAAAATTGCTATTTTGGCTTTGCGGTTTCCTCTGATTAGTTCAATGTGTTATTTTGAAATCTGTTCTTCAAGCTCAAAGACTAAAAGAATCTGCATGAGTTTCTCTCTCAGCTACGCTGGAAGATGTCATGAAAATGACTAGTAGCTCTCAGACGAGTATGCTATGATGTGTAATTATTAGAAGAACATGAACTATAATAAAACTTGTTTTTATATGAAAATTATTTTTAAAAAGGAATTAAAATGGAAAATAGTATAAAAATCTACCAAGTTGAATATTATTTGACTCATGAAATATTAGCAAAATGTTCTTTTTTACTTAGCAAACTCCTATTGAATTATTTCAATATCTTTTTCTAGACTCATCTTAACTTGAAAAAGGGAACCACTCTCTTCAAAATTATTATTCTCAAATATAAGCGCTGTTTATATTCCTCTTTCTTTTACATATTGTATAACTCAAACAACTCAACATCAAAAAAATAACCCAATAAAAATGGACAAAGAATCTGAATAGATATTTCTCAAAAGGAGACATACACTTGGTCAGGAAGGATATGAAAAAAAATGCTTCCTATCCTATCACTAATCCTCAGGGAAATGCAAATTAAGATCACAATCATGTCACCTCACATCTATTGGAATGCCTATTATCAAAAACTTGAGATAATAAGCATTGGCAAGAATGTAGATAAAAGGGAACCCTTGTATGCTGATGGTGGGAGTGTAAATTAGCATAGTCATTACTGAAAACAGAAATGAGGGTTCCTAAAAGAATTAAAAATATAACAATCACACAATCCAGCAATTCCACTTCCCCGTACATATCCAAAAGTTTTGAAATCAGTGTGTCAAAGAGATATCTACAGTTCGATGTTCATCACAACATATTCACAATAGCCAAGACATGGAGTTGAAACTAAGTATCCATCAGTGGATGAATAAATAGAGAAAATGTGCTCTGTATATAAAAGAAGGAAAATCTATTATTTTCAACAACACAGATGAACCTAGAGGATATGATGCTAAGTGAAATAAGTCAAGTACAGAAAGACAGAAACAGCATGATCTCTCTTAAAGTGGAATCTAAGAACGTTGAACTATTAGAAGCAGGAAGTAGCTGGTGGTAGGAAGGGAGTTGGGGAAATATTGGCCAAAGAAATAAAATTTCGGTGAGGAGGAATATGTTTCAGGAGATCCACTGTTCAACATGGTTACTATAGTTAGTAATAGTGTACTTTCAATATGATCAGAAATTACTAGGGGTAGATTTTAAATAGTTTCCATAAAAATGATAATTATGTGAGGTAATGGATATGTTAATTATTTTGATTAGTCACTCCACAATGTACATATATAAAAAAATCATGTCTTATACCATAAGTACAATTTTATGTCTATTAAAAATTAAATTAAAAATAAAGCTCACATAAAATGTAGAATGTTTATATAGTGATTAAGCACAGATAAGAAAATCCACTCGAATTAGATGATTGCTTGCTCTTTGCTTGGATTATTTAGGACATTTATGCATACAATATGACCAGAAGTATGAAGTCAGTCTTAAGAACTGGGACTGGTACCTCTGATTACTTTTGAGTAAATTGGTAGTTACATACCTCTGCCACTGTTTAGTAAGACGTCAGTACACAGACGTTCCTGGCATAGTCCCCCACGGCCCCTTCAAGGGAACATTCTTTAGTGTATGTATATGTGTATGGAGGATGCAGGGGGCTGAAGCCACTGGTGCTCTACCACTGAGCCACATCCACAACCTTTTTTATCTTTTATTTTGAGACAGGATCTCACTGAGTTGCCCAGGCTGAACTAAAGCTTGTCATCCTTCTGCCTCAGCCTCTTGGGTAGCTGGGATTACAGGTGTGTACCATTGCGTTGGTTAGAACCTTCTTTAACAGCATCAAGGGTTTCAAGCTGAGGGAATTGTATATCTTAAAATACTTCCTTACATCCTTAACTGACAAAGTTACTACATTAGAGTCACAAAGCCAAGGTAGATTTGGGTTTAGTGATTCAATGAGTTGTGCATAATTGATGCCCAGTTTTGATTTGAATCATTGGGAAATTTTCTGTCAAAATGTTCAATTCAAGATTCTAGAGGACAAAAGATCAGAAAAAAAAAATATTGAGTATTGTAGGATCACAAAATGCATTCTACAGTCAAGTATAACTAATTAGAACAAATAAAAAAATGTTTTAAAAATAGTATTCCTGAGAACTTTACTTGGTTTAACTCATGTAATTTTTACCACAGCCTAGTGAAGCAGATTCTCTTATTTTCCTAATTTTAGAGAGGAAAACAATTGAAGCTCTAAGATTCAAGGTTATAAAGTTGGTAAGTAGCACAGCAAAGAGGCAGGCCCCAAGCACCCCTGGCTCTGCTCTCTTGTTCACTATACACGCGGGATTTCCAGCAATCCCCCTGGCCAATTATCTCCAGGTTGATCTCTTACTCTCCCAGCCCTGCCCCTCAGTCAATGTGCTGTTGAGCCCAATCAACCTTCACAGAACTCTAAACTTGCCATGTGTGTTTCCGTTTCCATGCCTCTGCCACATACTTGACCATTTGGTCCTCCCTTCCTGCACCTTGTCCTCTGGTGAAGGCTTTCTGGTACATTTCTAGTATGATGTTACTGCTGCTTCCTTTCAACTCAAGGCATTGGTATGGTGATCTCATAAGATGTGTATCTTTCCTTAAGTTATAAAGTCATCCTTAATTTGGAACCTGGGCTGATTACTGTGACACTTATCTCTAGTTCCTCTTCAATCTCCCCTCATCCCAATGTGGCTCAAGCCCTACATGGCAGGCTTTTTCACTACTCCTTGAGTCCACTAAGTAAGGCAACATCATTGTGATTTTTCATGTTTCAGGTATTTCAATAAAAGTTTGTTAAAATGAGCTTAATCAAAGACATTCTGAATAACCTTTAAGGGAAAATTGTGTCTCACTTGAATACAAATCAAACATAGAGTTTCAGGTAACCTCTTTTGAAGCCAGATAAATAGTTGTGTAAAAGTAGAAGTCTTTGCCTCAAAAGTAAAGAAGGTGGTGGATTTACCTACATTTTTGTGCGTAGAAGTATCACTATACTTGAAGAATTAGACTAGATTTTACCAACAAGAAAAAGGATTTGCTAAGACTTTATAAGAAAAATACTTTTGAAAGACAAACTGAAATAGGATGAGGGATTGGGACTATTAAAATTATTCTAAGAAAAAATGTAGAACACAGAAAAAGAAAAGTGCACTGACCTTTTTATTTGCTGGAGTAAATGTCAAGAAAATGTTAAAGTTCAGAACTACTTGATTCTGAAATAACACCTGAGTGGTGGAAGTCTTTCAGGAAGTAGCGTTAATGGCCACTCTATTAATAATAGAGCAAGCCTTGGGGAATATAAGTGATCTGCATGAGATCACTGAACTTTATAGGTGTATATTTCGACATTCTAGTTTAGAATGCTCCATTACATTTAAAAGGATCAAGTCTTTTTTGTTTTTTTTTGTCTAATTAACCATAAAGGAGAGGGGTTAGCTCGAAGCACCGTCAGAGATAAGCCTGTCTTCTGGCCTTGAACTTGTAATCCTCCTGCCTCAGCCTCCTGAGTAGCTGGGGTTTCAGTGAGTGCCACCATGCCTGGGTCCCCTCTCTCTTACATAGGTGGAGGTGAAGACAGCAGTGCCACAAACCAACTTCAATGAACAGCTGGGACTCAGCTCTGGTTTGTGGTAGACAGTGGCGGGACTTGAGGCTCTTGGTTTCAAGCAACAGACGAATTCTGAGGTAAATGACTGGTGAGCTCCCGTAGTAGACACCCATCTGGGGCATGGGAATTTACACTCAAATGACACGACTGATCTATAACTATAGGCATGTTTAATATTGGCTGATACTTTTTCTGAAATATCAGCCCACATAAGATAGTTTGCCAAAGTCAAAGTATCTAATTGCCTGAAGCTGTATTTCATATTCACATATTTTTTCCCAGAGAGGAAGTGGTGTAATTATGAGCATAGAGTCTGAGCCAGACACCTAGGTTTGAATCCTGGCTCTGTCATTTATCAGCCGTTTGGAAACTAAACCTTTCTGATCCTATTTCCTCATCTGAAAAATGGGAAGAATAATTCTAACTACCACATATGTTGTTATAAGAATAAATTGATTGAATGACCAACAAGCACTTGGGAAAATGCTTGACATACATATAGTTAGCAATTAACCAATGAATGAATGCTCATTACCATTATTACTATGGTGCAAGTCTGAACTACCATTGTAAACTCTAAAGCAATGGGTTGTGATTGATGTGTTTCAGGGTTTCTGTTTACCCAGGGCTTTTTCTTTACAGACTATTGAATGGGTAGTCTCTGTGACCCTATAAACATTTTGTGACTGTCTCCTCTTCTCTGGCTTTAGATCACTGGACCATAGGTAAACACTTGATCTAGGACCGGCTGGTCCATTGGCTGGCCATGGACATTCAGGCCACTTGAAAGGTGTCATCTAGATTTGGGGCCAAAGTTAACTCCAGGGAAGAACAAGTCACTTGCTCACTTAAGTTATAAGAACCAAAACCACCAGTAAGTTGAAGTCTGTTTATGGAAAGAAAAAAGAAAGAAAGAAAGGTGCGGGGTGGGGTGGGGGGTGGAAATGCATGTATATAGAGAGATGGGGATGGGGGGCAGGGAAGAGAGTGAGGAAGAGTGAGAAAGAGAAGAGAGCACTTCAGTCCTCCAGATCTTCCAGTTTCTAGCTCTAATCTCTGTAAGTCATTTCTGGAGGTCATACTTGTTACTTGTTAGCTTGAGTTTATTTGCATGAGTTTTTTCTTTTGCTATAATATTATAGTATCATAAATGCATAGGGATTCCCAATTTGTAGATAGGATCCCAAAGTTTTCTTTTCCTTACTCTCCACTCCCCTTGTTGGGGACTGAATATGCTAGGGAAGTGCTCTACCAGTGAGCTACACCTTCAGCCCTAGGATCTCAAAGTGTTATTTGGTAGCTATCTAGGCCAGGTATTGTCACTTATCTCCCTCTCATTGTACTATTTGTTTGGTTTGGTGTGATTTTCTGTATGCAAAAGGAATGTAGGGCAGCCAGCACTCAATTTCTCTGGAAATCATAATCAGGGACTTTACTATTGGCTCCATTTTTTCTCTTCTCTACTCCTCTGAGAGTCTCCTTCAAATTCTTAAAGTTCTAGATGGACTAAAATTTGTCTCTCCTCATAAAGACCCCTCTCTCATGACCTTCAGACACATTCACAAAAATAGTTACCTTCAGGTTAAGAGTTTTGGAGTACATGAACCATTCAAAGAATCAAATAATTCTTCCACTAATTTCTATACTAATCAAAGCCCATTCAAAGAGTATTTCAAAACAAAAGTTCCATAAAATACTGATAGATGTTTAGTAGAAAATAAGATTCTGAAAATGAATTTGGCATGGATTTAAACAAAGCCAACCAGGACTTCTGAGAGACTTTAATATGCTGATATGCAGAAGAAATCTTTAAGAACGGGGGAGAGCTTTTGCCAGTTTCCATGGTGTTAATTTTTCAAGGAGCACAGAGACATAGGGAACCCAGTTTGGGCAGTTTAATCTGTATCAGTGGTTCTAAACTGGATACAAGATTTGCCTTATCAGTCCCCCTCACCTTCCCCCTGGCCCCACCCAATGTGGCAATGTCTGGACAGATTGGTTGTCACAACTCAGAAGTGGGAGTGCTATTATATCTAGTGGGCCAAGGCTGGTATGCTGCTGAACATCTTATTTTAAGAACAACATCTTATAATAAAGAACCACTATAACAAAGAATTTGATTCCTGACTCAGATTGTGGTAACCTGATCCAAATTATAGTAAATCGATTGGTAATATTAATGGGAACTTGAGGAGTGGGGCAAGGAGTGCGCTGCAGGCTTCCCTGATCACATCCTTCCTTCCCAGGCAGAACACTTCATTAAAATGGAGCTCTTAAATCTCCCAGAATCTGTACTAGATTAAGTTCTCTGCAGGTCCTTGATGTTCCCAGTTTAACAAAAAGCTTTTTTATGTCTTTCAGTCTTATTATATTCATTCTTTAAAAATACTTCAAATTTACAACATAAAAGGGAAAGTAAGAGTGAAATAAGTATTGGTAATCTTTTTCTAGCCTCTTGCTTTCTCAGGATTTACTCGGTCTAATTTATTTGTACCACATGTCTTTGAAGATAAGCAGCAGAAGAAGGTGCCCCTGGTTAGACAGTGAGGCAATTTTGACGACTGTCCCCTCCCTATCTTCTTTCTGTATCAGTTCTTTTTTCAGCATCCTGGGCTCCTTTTGCCCAGCCTGTCTTCCTGCAGGAAGAACTCAATTCTGTGAGCGCATAAGAACACTAAAATCTCATTCCTCCATGGTCAGGGAAGGTGGTCAGGGCACAGGAAGAAGACAAGGAAAAGAACATTCACATGGAAATGTCAGGTATCAGCAGGAGGTGCTTCAGCACAGTGCCTGCTTCACAAATCCACTCTATAGAAGTGACTAGAGAAGCTGAGCATGCCTTTAGAGGCATTATTTATGGCTGAGAAATACTGCCAGAAGCAGAGCGGTGAAGCAACCACAGATGTGGATTCTTTTCCTCTTCTCACCGGGCAACGTTGGGACATTCCCTTCTGCCTCCTCCTCTACATCACTAGTCTTCCCAACCCATGTTTCCCCTGGTTTGTCTTGGAGTGGTAACTCACTCTCAGATGCCTGGGAAGAGCACTGTGCCTGCCTAATATAACCTACTGCACATTTCTCCTGGCTCTTTGCTTGGCCATTGGAGCTGGCCCGCTATTGAAAAGCTCTGCTCCAGTGAGGGCACTGACAGGTTGCATATTTATGTCATGTTCTTCTCAAGTTTATGTGAATAGAACATTTCTTCAATCTTCTCATATGTCATCATTAGTATAATTACTAACCAGCATTTATTTATTTATTTGGTACCAGGGATTGAATCGAGAGGTGCTTAACCATTGAACCACATCCCCAACCTTTTTTATTTTGAGACAAGTTCTCACTAAATTGATTAGGGTCTCGCTAAATTGCTGAGACTGGCTTTTAACTTGAGATCCTCCTGCCTCAGCTTCTTGGATTACAGGCTTGCACCACTATGCCTGGCTAAGATCAACCTTTATTTTTTTGTAAATAAAAGCAAAATCATTAAATCAAATAATTGCAGAAGACTAGTGATGTAGGAAAACTCTTAGATTTGCTTGAGAGTGAGATAGGAAAGGGAAGAATTCATTTCCTCCTCAGTGTAAGTGAAAATAGGGAAAATGTTTTCCATTTCATGTTTGAGGACATGGATTATTCCATCCATGTTTTCAGGATTGAAAGGGAAAACGTGGACGGAATAGTCAAGCTGAATGCCAGCATGCTCTTTTTCTCTGATAGTGTTTAGGAAACCCCCAGTTGTAAGTAGGAATGAGTTGGCATTGTTTGCATCTCAAAGTCATCCTCCTCATCCTTTTTTTTCCCTCCTGTGGTACTAGAGAGCAAACCCAGAGATTTGCTAGGCAAGTGCTCTACCACTGAGCTACACCCCAGTCCTTTTTCAAATTTAATTTTGAGACTAGGTCTTTCTAAGTTACTGAGGATGGTCTCAAACTTGCTATCCCCTTGCCTCAGCTTCCCAAATTACTGGGATTAGAGGTGTGCAACACCATGCCTAGCCCACCTCCTCTTTATTATCAACACAATCCCAATTTCTCATTCTCCCTGGCTCAGTTTTTTTTTTCTGCTGTACTCCTCTGAAAAGTCTAAGGGTATATGAGCTAATATCAGTTGCATCTTCAATATTTTAAGGCAGAAACAATATACTGGTAGGCATTATGATTTTTAGTAGTGTCTATGTGTTTCATGGATCTCACCTTTTAAGCCAGCTCTTCAATGTTAGTATTCAAAGACAGGATTTTACATAAATCATTACATAAAGGTTAGATGTGAAAAGAGATGTACAATTCATGAACTTGTTATTTTTCTAATGGTTGGAGATTTTTGACAGTACTTAAACCTCAGTCATTGTGCCTGTGTGATTGTGTGTAAGTGTGTTTGTGTACAGGGGAGGCACACACAGTAGAGAAGTTCTGCTATCCTTTAAAGATTTAGGTTCTTGGCACAGACACATACATTTCTTTTTAAAAAAACATTTTACAAAATTTAAGCACTGAAGACAAAATCTGCCATTTTCAAGGAGATTTATGGAATTTTAATTTGGGGGCAGTTTAGGAAAATTACTCAATGTGGAAGTCATTTGATTAAATTTTCTGAACTCTTCTGGTGGCTTTTCTAAAGGAGTAAAAAATACAGACTTTTGTATTTTGGAGTAAAGATTCAATAGCTGTTTAAACTTTTAAAAATAAGAGGCAAAACATCTGTGAAGTCAGACCATATCCTAAGCAGCCAAGCTACACACTCCTTATAATTAGAGTAGACACCCCTTACAACTGAGAAGTCCTTCTTCGTATCTAATCTAAATATATCCTGCTTCCAACTCTTGTTACTTCTCCTTACTTTGTCTTAGTGAGAAAAAATAGATCTGCAGCTTCAATGCAACATATTTTTTGCTAAAAAGTCATTAGTTAAGTAATTAAGTTAGTCCTTTAGGTATCTCTTCTTCTTGACCAAATAACCTGAATTCTTTCATTTTTTTCAAATTTATGGGTTCTATTTTCTGATTCTTGGACATTCTTATAACTTTCTTCTTACATCTTTTTTGAAAATACAGAGCAATAGAAAAGGCAGCATTCTCTAGGAGAAGGCTGGAGAGTCAGAGCCAGGCAGCAGTGTTTATTTGGTCTGGGTTTTGCATATTTCCTTGACTAGGAGGTCTGCTGAGCTTGCATTCTCCCCCCCACCCCCAATCCCCAGGTCTATAAATACATGGCTGTCCAAGTCTCTGGCTTGAGACTTATGTATAAAGACTCAGCCAATGGCTCTTCCAGTACTACTAACTGCTGGTAACCCCGCCACTGACTTAGCCTCACAGGACCCTTGGTAGAGGAACCTAAAATTTATTCTTCATCTCTTTAGGGCTTTGATGCTTCTTTTATCATAGCATTAAAAATTATCCTGTTGTATTTTATTTTGTACAATCTGCTTTTATTGTGTTTTACATTACAGTTTTATTTTCACATTTAAAATGGGTAAGAAAGAGCCTGTGGCATGGGAGATATGTCAGTGGTCCCTCAAAGCAGGAGACAAGCTCTCTCTCCCCAACCCTACCCTTCCTTATTAGTGCTGGAGAGGTTGAGTTCACAAGGGTGGCCTGGTCCTGAAAGACCAGGTCCTGGTCCTGAAAATCCCACTCCTGAAGTGTTCCATTCTAGTAATTTAATAAATCAACACATTTGCAGGCTGAAAATATATTTCCCTTTCCCTTGTCAATAAAACGACCCTCTATAACCTTTCTAGTTTTTCTCTAGTATCTTTATTATTCTCTTTTATCAAATTCTTTGTTACATTCTTCACCAGCTTGGACTGAATCAGAAACCTTGCCAAATGCCATCTGGATGTACCAGTTGGTTTCTCTCTTCCAAGCTGATATATCTATGTGAATAACTCCCAGCCCCTGACCTTCAAGTACAGAGCTTGAAGTTCAAGTCCACTCTAGAATATGGCACATTGACATCGAACAAAACAGCAGAAGCATAGGTTGCTCTCCCCTCTCCCTTGCTTTTTTTATGACAAAGCAGGCTATCAAACCTGGGAAGGTCACTCTCTGACCTTCCCTTGATCTTCTCTCCTGAAGCAGATTGTAAGTCCCTCATTCTAGGGTTGCTTTTCCTGTAACCAGGGGGAAAGGCACTGTCATCTCTGAGGACATAGAGACACAAAGAAAAATCCAAACAAGCCTGACTTGCTCCCTTAGTTCATGCCCTTATATTGCATGCTATTTTACTTCCAATGATATCTCTATGACCATTCACTCTTCACCAAACCTAAGCATAAAAATACACAACTTTACTTATTTCTTTGGTTCTTCATTTTCATGTGAAGGCATACATGCCACGAGAACTTATTTTAAATAAATTTATATATTTTTTTCTGTTATATGTTATGAGAGCCTCAGCCATGAGCCTAAGATGAAAAGAAAAGGTATTTCTTTTCCCTTACACCATTTAAAATGCCAAAGTTTCCACATGGGAGCAGACAGCTTTTACACAACTGTTAGTGGAAAAAGCACAAAACAGAACACTACTCAAATTCAATAATGCCTTCTGATGAATTTCTGTTCTTCTAATCACAACTGTATCTGTGTATTTTTGTAAAACAGCTGTACCCACATATAAGGCACTTAACACGGATTATTTTTTCTAATCACACATAATATGACTTTCCATGGACACAACCACTCCTCGTCATGACTTCAAGTCTCCCAGGGATCTCCAGGATATAGTGGGAACCACTGCTCTAAGGCCTACCTAGCTTGACATGATGCCGTTGTTACTCTAAACCCTCATAATGATCCAGTGGCCTTGAAGGTTTATATTAGACCTGAATTTCCATAATTTTACCACAAAGGCTAACTTGAGAGTTTCCTAGGCTTGTTTAACATCATCAATGCCACTGAGTAAAATCAAGCTGAAATCTGCTGGTGGTGAGAAAACTGATAGGGGAAAGTATACCAGGAATTTTAGATAGCAGCTAAAACACCAAACATCATTGTATTTTTACCTAAATCAAATTAGACTTCATATATATGTATGTATGTGGATACATATATATCATGGATAAAGAATGCAAAAGTGTGTGCCATTTTAAAGAGAATTTAATGAAATATTCTATGTAGTACTATAGAATTCAAATAATATCAGTGTGGGTCTCTCTGAGATTCTATTATTTTTAGTTCATCTAATGTTTTTAAACACAACAAAGATACAAAGATACCTTTAGCAAACTTTTTCATTTGATGGTAAGGTCATGAAAGTTCATTCCTTTTATGTGTCTGGCATTGTGCTAGACTTAAAAAAAAAAAAACCAAACAATTTAATTAAACCTCTCAAGCACCCCTTTAGATTGTGATTATTATAAGAGAACATCAGGCTTAGAAGAGGTTAACAACTTGACTACCGTCGCCAAGCTGAAGCATCCTATGACTTTTAAATCCTTATTAGTAAGATGATAAAGCCTGAGCATTTCATGTTACATTTTCTGAGGCTACAAAACTCTCTGGTAAACTCAGCAGAACGGGAATAGTAGGTGCCAGTACTGGAAAATCACAAACAGCTCTGAAACTAATAAAAAAAATTCTGGCTTAAAAGGTAGTAGAAAGCTTTGTTGGCTGGTGGAAGTTTTCTATAAATTTAATAAATACATCTAATCCATTAATACTCACTATGAAAAAGTTATGGAATAATAAACCCATTAAGTCTTTTCTACTTGCCTCTGTGTTTACAGCCCTGATTGCTAGTCCACATGATTTCCCCCCAAGTAATTAGCTATTTTCAGTAAGAGTGAGTATTTTGGATCCTGTCCAAGCTCAATCCATCAACACTTGGGATGGATGATAGTACCATTGATGAAGAGAAAAGCTGCTCTTGTGTAAACTCACCTGGTGTGCATCTGTCTATCCTTGCTTGTTTGTTTTCCAATTTCTTGCTCTCTTGGTTGTTAGTAATTAGAAAGCTTGTGTAAGTGAACCTTGCAGTGAAGAATGAAGGTAGAAATGTGCACTGCCAAATGGAGAAGTGGAAAATGAATGGGCAAGGCTTCTGGAGCACAGAAGCTATCAGCAAAACTGCCAGCTCAGAAGTAATGCAGCTTCAGCACTGAAAGAGCACGGCATCTTTAAGGAAACTGCTAAAAGTGAAATGCCATTTTGACCAATAACATCAAGAACTTTTTCTTTTTTCTGGATTCAGCATACAACACAATACATATGATGTTCTTAGTTTTGTAGAATCACATTGGACACTTGGTACACTCTTGGTGACAGCTATCAGGCTGGTCCAGAAATTCTCTCCTACTTGGATTTCTGGAACAGCATTATAATGGGTCTTCTGCTGCCACACATACTCAGCAGTATTTTACCTATCACCTCCTATTTGCCAAGCATCATGCTAGGTGTTGGTCTTTTCACCACTCAACGGCTCACCACTTTCTTTTCATTTAGGCTATTATAACAAAGTACTGTAGACCAAGCAGCTTATAAACAACAGAAACTTATTTTTCATAGTTCTGGAGGCTGGAAGTCTAAGATCAGGGGGCCAGGATGTGTGTGTGTGTACAGGGGATTCTGGTGAAGGCCCTCCTCTAGGTTGTGGGCAGTGACTTCTCATTTAATCCTTACATGGTGAAAGAGCAGCTCACTTCCTGGTATCTTCTAAAGGTGCTGCTCCCATTCAAGATGCCTCTATCCAGAGGTCCTAATTACCTCCCAAAGGCCCCAGCTCCTAGTACTATCACATTGAGGGTTAGGGATCTAAAATGAAATTTGTGTGGTCACAGCCATTTTATCTATTGCACAGTGAATTCTCTGTTTCTCACATTGAAGCTAGGAGGATTTTTCCAAAACATAAATCTGGTCTTATCATTTCCCTGCTTTAAACTTTGCATAGGCTTTCTATTGTTTTGGGAATAAAAATTAAAATTCCTTAGTACAGCTAACAAAGCTGTGAGCAACCCTGACCTTGGCCCATCTGGAGTCATGGGCACATGACTTCAGAAGCCTTCCTTCCTTAGGCTTCTCTCACCTTTTCCCCCTTGAAAGTGTCTAAGAAAATGTCCCTTCCATCTGTGGCTTCTTCAGGTGGTAGTCCAATGTGAAGCTGAACCTGCTTCAGTGCTGCTCTGAGTGAGGACTAAGTCGCTCATGCTTACCACTTCATACACAAATTGCTACTCATATTAATTTCATCCTCCTTCAGCTTCTCATTTAGCAAGCTGTCCAGAGACTCAGAACAATAAAATTTAGAGTTCAAAGGGTATTTGCGTCAGATGAGTAGGAGGTCTAGACAAGAGGCAAAAATGTATTTGTATACAGGGGACCATAATTAATCAACCTCTCACACACAAATTCCTTTCCAAAGGATTACAAAGGCAAGGGTTTAAATTTATGTATGTCTATATATTAATAGCTAATCAGGTGAAGAAGAATAGATGAGGGAATGGTTTACAGGTGACAGTAATAAAAATTCAATTCTTATAACATTCCACATAAATGTCATAGGTACTGGCAGACGAATCATTTTTATGTCACTAACAATATATTTAACGTTCATGGTTTTATTTCTTCAATTGTAATATGAGAAGGTTTAAAGCAACCAACTTTAATGTTCTATCTCTAAATTCAAGAATTTGGGAGGGGGAGTTGCATTCAAAATCTTAGTCTTAACATTTTGCTTTGTTTTGTTTTTGGTGTGAGAATTGAACCCAGGTCTCGTGCATGCTGGACAAGCATGCTATTACTGAGCTACACCCCAGGCCCTCTTAGTCTCAATCATCTTACTCCTCTTTCTAGCACAGACATTAATACTTCTTCTTCTCTAGGACCTACAATTCACTGATTGTAGAATCATTTCACTGTCTACCAAATCCTCACATTTGTCCTTAACCACTTTCTGTCCATGCAAAATTCAATAATTTGATTGGCATTTTCTTAGAAATATGAATAAAATCATACTGAATCTTAGAGCTTAATTTTATAAATAAGAATCAGACTAGCAAATCATTTTCCTGCAGTTAGATATATCACAAACAGGTGGTAGGAATATGCTATACCATGCAATTCAAATAAAAACAAAACAAAATAAAACAACCCCCCCACAAAGTTGTATTTGATAAAAGGATTCATATATTTTCTTACATTTTACTATTCAAGATATAACTCTGCAAAGAAATTCAGTAACATTCAGAAGAAAGGAACAACCTGGGTCTATTCTCATTGATAGTTACCTTTTATCTAGTAAACTTGAACTTAATGTCTAAGCTTCTTTCGAAGGGATTTCCTAAATATTTAATCCTGATTAAGGCAAAATTGCATGTGGTTCTCTGTTTGAAATGTTTTCTTTTCTGCATTAGTTGTAGTCAGTCTATTCATTTAGAAATCTCCCATATATTCCTTTAGGTATTTTTGCTTAAAATTCTGTCTTCTCCATTGAGAGGGCTGAGAAACCTCTTTTGGGGCATAGAGACCCTATTAGTTTATTTTAGATATTAATCATTCTGGTCTCTAGGAGCTAAGAGTTCCGAGTTGGCTGGAAAGCATCTCTTTGGCTCTCAACCTAAGCTGCTACAATATCCACCTTTCTTGAGCTCCAACCATGGAAGCAACACAACTGATGCTGGCCAAAGATTGTTGCTCTCACTTTGGAAAAATTTATTCTTGGTGCTTCAATTTCCTATCAGACTGATCAAGGAAAAAGTTTTGGAATTAGTTATATATTACCCTCTGATTTAATCATCTCTTCAATCCTTTCTTTTCCTCTGCTATTACTGTTTCTGTTTCTGTTATTGTTAAAACCTCACTCACTATCACATTTCATTTCTCTTGTCTGCCCTACAGCTATTTTCTCTGGAGAACACTATTAGTTTTTGTCTATTTCCCACAACCATTAAATCTTATTACCTGTAACTTTTCCCCTTACACATACATTTTTCTTTCAAGTGATTTAAGATCTGCCTGTGCCTCTATAGCTTTACCTTTGAAAACTTCCTCATTAAAATATTATTGTTTCAATTAAAAAAGCAGGAGATTTAAAATATCATAAGGATGCTCATTGAATAAGGTCAATGTCAGGATTTTTATGTATTTATATAAAAATAAATATATATATTTATCTTTGTAGGACTATATGCATACATTTCTAACTGCAGAGAATGGGTACCATTTGTGAAATTAGATGTATATTTCTGAATTTATAAAAAGAAATTGTTGAATTTTGGAGTAAAGAACAGGTATCATATTTGAATCAGCAGATATCTTTAATTTTATAAAAGATGATAAAAATATTTTTAAGAATTTCTCAAATTCATTTCATTCTCTTCCAGACCACAAAATTAAATAATTCTGCACATCATCATATATCATTCTACAAAGTTTTGCTTCCATAGCACAAAATTGTTTCCTCTATTCGGTTGATCTCTTGTTTTTGAATAATTCAGTATAGCTTGTTGCATCCAGCCCTATTCAGAAAGTCTCTTCAAGTTCCCAAAAACTTTTCTTAATTTTAGAAAGTCTGTATGTTTAGTTTCTGTTTGATAAAAACTTTCTGCAGACATAGCTTAAATGGGTATGAAAAATGTGTATGTGGACAAAAGTATATTATTTGGTATGTTTTTAAATGGTTAGGGGAAAATAAAGATAAAAAATGCAAATTCATGGTGCTAGAAATGTTGAATTAATGCACATACTTGGTGAAGATAGTTGTGGAAGCATTAGTCTTTGCTTATTAACACATTTCTATTTGTATTACTGGTTCAGACTGGGCTGTGAAATATTTTTACCTTCCAATACAAGAAAAAACATGAATAATGATGATATGTGTGACTTTGCCTTAATGAAGTAATGAAATGATAGTTCAGAAATAAAGGAATGTTATGAGAACAGGTTTGAAAGAGGATTGAAATGGAATTCAATGGGTTCTTCTTGGATTTGTAGCCTGAACCTGGCTCTGTGTAGAACCCTGCACCCTGTACACAGAGGCCTCCCCTCCACAGAGAGATACAGCCCACACTCAGCTACATTTAGAACTAACTTGAAGGCTAAGCGGTTTAAAGATATATGTCATTGAAAAGATTAAGTAGAAAACAATTTAGGAGATCCTTCTAAAAATAACACTGAGGCAGTGTTCTTATATATTAAAATTTCAAGGGTCATGATAATTACCTGTCATGGTTCATTGTGTGTACTAATCACTCAGGAAAAGAAAAAGCCTACATCTCTCCTGTTCACAGCATGAGAGGTGGTTAGAAATAATTAACAGAGGAAGGTGCTACTAAGCCTTCATTCTCTTAATGATGGAGGTTTGGAACACTATATCTTTGAAATGACCTCCTTCTCTTTAAAAACAAAAAGTACCTAAAATTCACTTTCTTGAAAAGTCTTTACTGAATTGCTAAGAAACTTAAGGTAACATGTTTTGCAGATGAAGTTTGGTTAGAATTTCTTCTACGGATGAAGCCAAATCATTTTTCCTAATTTGTAATAAACTGTTCTGAAAGTTTATTTTTTAATATATTTATTTATTTTACTTTTAGACTGCATTTTGATTCATCATACACAAATGGGGTACAACTTTTCATTTCTATGGTTGCGCATGATGTAGATTCACACCATTCATGTAATCATACATGTACATAGGTAATGAGGTCTTTCTCTTTCCACCATCAAAATATAAAATTTAGTAATTTAGATGGTATGCAACGTCATAAGAATAGGTAGATATGTGAAGGCAGTAGATAACCTAAAAAGAAACACAAAACTCATTTTACCTATAATGAAAGGAAGAAATACTATAGTCAGTGGAGAAAGGAAGGATTCATAAATTATTGCAGGACAAATGGCTATCTATTTATGAAGAAAAAAATTTGAAATCTTTGTCTCACTACATTCACCAAGTAATTCTGTATGTATTATAGTTAGCTATAAAAATTAAGTACTTCCCAAATTCTAAATAAACATAATTTATTAGTTATAAAAATCAGTTTGAGGGTGAACTTTAAAAAGCATGTGCAGAACAACAGAGTGAAAATAATAAAATTGTAAAACATCAGTGTGATCCAAAGGAATACACAAAAATATAAAAGGTTCACCACAATATAGTTGGAATAAATATAACAGTCAATAATACAACACTCATAGACTATAAAACTCCAAATCTTTAAGAAAAACATTATGATCCCAATTAGCAAACTGGTAATAACTAGAAAATTTACAAAGAAGGAAAAATTATGGGTAAATATATTTCACCTGATTAGTAATCAAAGCAAATTAAGAAAAAGATGTAGAATATTCTACTGTTAAAATAAACTTTGTGATATACAATTTTCTATACCACAAAGTATGTGTAGAGAGTAAAAATCTATTTCCACAATATTTTGAAAATATGCATCATGTGCCTCAAAAATGCTCATTGTGCTTGGTTCAGTATTCATACTCCTCTGAATCTATCCTTAGTAAATGATTTGAGATGAGGGAATAAACAGTGACACTCAAAAGAATCTGAAATCTACCATGGAAGGGTGACAGTTGCTGGGAAATTGTGGTGTATGCACAAGCTAAAAGAGCATACGGTTATTAGAGATGACTTTTGAGAACATCAAATGTCAAGAGAAAATGCTTTTGTTAAAAGGTAAATGAAAAATCAGGATGCAAAGTCATCTACCCAATAATGTCTGGATATGTAAGTATCCATTTTCCATTTCGTGTCATTACCCATTAACAAACAGGAAACAAACTATGTACACATATTAATTTAAATAGCAAATCGTTCCTACTTGAACTTTATAATTTATCATTGAGAATGAACACAGTATTGGAGAAGAATATTCCAACCTTGCTCAGTTTTTGTAGTATGGATAGGATTGATAGGATTTTATAGTGTACACAGGGTTATAAAAAAGCCTTGTTAGCCGGGCTTGGTGGCACACGCCTGTAATCCCAGCGGTTTGGGAGGCTGAGGCAGGAGGATTGCGAGTTCAAAGCCAGCCTCAGCAACTTAGTGAGGTCCCAAGCAATTCAGTGAGACCCTAAATAAAATACAAAAATAGGGCTGGGGATGTGGCTCAGTGGTGGAGTGCCCCTGGGTTCAATACCTAGTACCAAAAAATAAAAATAAATAAATAAAGCCTTGTTTAGAAATTTAAGCATTATCCTTTTTTTTTTTGGTACTAGGGATTGAGCCCAGGGGCCCTTTAGTACTGAGCTGTATTCTCAGGCCTTTTTCATTTTCTTATTTTGAGACAAGGCCTTGCTAAGTTGCTAAGATTGGCCTAGAACTTATGATCTTCCTGCCCCAGCTTCCCTGGTCACTGGGATTATAGGTATGTGCCACCTTATCCAGCTAAGGCATTATTGATTATAAGATAAACATATTTCCCAGGAAGCTCATTTAGTCTTAGTCTTAGGAGTGTTTTCCCAGCCAACCCGCCCCCCACCCCCAACAAAGCCATGAGTTTTAGGCTGTGGCCTCTACTTTCTTCCACTGTCAGGGTCTGTGCTGATGAAGCCACAGCTTGATCTCACCTCTCCTACTTTCTCTTCTCCTTTTTGCTTTTTATTTTGCTCTCTCTTCTTTTGGTTCTATTTTTCTTGAGTTTCCAGGACCCTGATAATGGTTCATAAGCCTTTATTGTTAACCAGGTATTTTCATGTGAGTTCTCTTTAGTTAATCAAGAAAAAGGAAGTCAATAGTTTCAGACCTGATTGGGCCTCATTTTCAAAATAAACTTATTTTCCAGTGATTCCTATGACAGAAGCAGTGTAATTCCAGTATTCTTTGTTGTTGTTTTGTTTTTTGCCAGTCTACACTTTGACCTCTTCTCCTTCTACTCCTAGAGGACTCTGCCCATCTCATCATTATCCCAGTGTGCTCTGCTTTCATTGTTGACATTGTTACTTTCCACTTTGCTCTGAATGACCTCCTAAGATGCCTTTAATACTGGAATATGATAGATTTAGGAGAACTTCCTGAAAAACAACAGGACTCTGAGGATTCTCCAGCAAGAGACTTCTTTCAGAGTTGTTTCTACATTGTAGTTTCTGCAATCCCTAAATTTTTCAGCAGAATGCTTTGTGACCACTGCATAGGGAAGGTTCCAGTGCCTGTGGAGGGTCCTAAGAATTCTAAGAGCATCACTTTTTACAACCTGGGAGACTTTAGGAAATTCTTGGCACTCTAAACTACAATTGATCATGATTTATCATTCAAACTAGTACACTGAGAGTGGAAATGAGTATTATTAAAAATTGTAAGGCAATTTTTACAAGTAAAAAGTAGAAGAGTTGGATAAATTTTTCCTGCTTCTTTTTGTATATTTATTTGTAAAGAATATGGACTCCTGGATTTCTGACCTTCTGAGTCTGAATCTCTGCAATTACAGCCTGGGATCTGAATGTTAAACAGTTTCCTGAATTGCTTATTTCCTGAATTGCTTTTCAAAGGTTTGAGAACCACAACATTTAAAGGATTTAAAAAAATACCTAAGCATTTCTTTGTGATTCACTTCAATAATCTTCCTCTAAACATTTAATGAAAATCATCTTTGATATAGTTTATGAGAAAATAATTAATATCAGGTGCCTTTATGGTAAGTACACATATAGAGTTAAAACTTGCTTTCTAACTGATGTTTCTAGTAATGCATTTATACAAACTATAGGTACCCAGTTCAAAGACCTGGTTTAAATACTGTTAAAAAAATTATGGAAATATTGTTTTTAAGTGTTTTTCAGGGCAAATACATGACATTGCAATAACCTTATGACCTCTTTACAAACTCTCATTGGTACAGTATTATAATGTATAAATAATCTTGTTATAATTGAGTACACATGCTAAGAAATGGACTTTTGTAACTCAATTCATTGTCTATACTGAAACTATAAAGTTTTATAACTTAAGCACACTGTTTTAAAACAAAAAATTTTCCAATAATGCCAAATCTCGAGAGTTAGTTAGAGTCCAACTCACCTACTAAAGACCTCATTGACTTTTAAGTAACTAAATTTTCTGGAGTAGATATAAAAACTTTCTGACCTGGGTGTAAAAGAAAAGCCTCTGAAGTCCTTCTTCCATTCTTTAAAAAGACTACCAGTTTCACCGCACACAGCTAAACATTAAATATATGCATTAGGCCTATTATGGGTAGGTTATAAAAATATCCTCAGTGGTTGAATAACATGTAAATTGAGTTCATTATACAGTATATGGTAATGAATAATTCAAAGTCTCAGTGAATGTTCCTCCTAACCCTGGTTCTCCTCAGTTTTGTATTCTCTTAAGGAATCCATAAAACTGCATGCTTTTTCCTCTTCAAAAGGGCCTATTTAAAAAATAGGGGATAAGAATCTGAATCACCTGCGGAGCTTTTTAAAAATGCAGCCTCCAGGGCTCCACCTTGAATCTACTGAATGGAAATGTGTGAAGTGTGTGTGTGTGTGTGTGTGTGTGTGTGTGTGTTTTCTCTTGGACATCCCCAAGTGACAGTCACTGTGTATGTGTCCTTCCCCATTACGAAGAAAACCATTGACAACTAGAAGTCTGTATCCTGTTGTGTTAGAGTTTGGGCTTCAGTTTCTGGGGAAGAACTCATTCAAATTTCTGTCTGACCACATAATAAATGTGTGACCATGTTTCTTATTCTCTCTGACAGTAATTGCTCCTCTAAAATAAAGGAATTATCCCGCAGGATTCAAAATATGATTTTCAGTAATCAAAATAAGACAACCAAGGTAAAGTGCTCGAATTTCCCTTTATGTAAGACAAATTTTCGTTAGTCTCTAAAAGAAATGATTTTATATGAATAACATCCATTATACAATCTCCTTATGCTAGTTTTCATTTAATCAGACAGATCTGACAAGTCTCCAGGAGGAATTATAAAAATAATCCACGTTATCCCAGAAGAATTGTCAACCAAGACAAAAGCTAGAGGGCAATTCATTTTTTATCACCTTTTAATATTTGATTTACAAGGAAATTTGTTTTGCAGCTTTTCTTTCTTTCAGAATAAAAAGCTGAGACAAAACCTCTTGGAAAAATTTGCATATCATTTCTAACAAAGATGTTATGACCTTCTATCAAAGCTCAATGCCACTCAAGTTACCATACAAGACCCAAATTCTTAAAGAGGTAACAGTGACAGCTGTTGGGTTGAATGGCAGCAGAGAAAAGGGAAAACATCAAGGCAGTAGGGAATTGTGCACATTTATGGCTGTTTTCTTGTACTTCCTCTTTAGCTGGTTCCACGTGAGGGTAGGGGTGAGTACAAATGATGTTTCCTGGGAAATGTTAAAAGTAAAATTTCAAGTGTCAGAATAACTGCTTTGACTCATTTGAGTCAACAGAGATGATAAATGTTAAAGGGACCCAGAAAAGACACTTTTTCCCCCAAAATGATTATTTAAATTTCAGTATTTGAGAATAGTTTTAGTTATCCAATAGGCTACTTCAAAGTTCTAAAACAAACTATTCCCAGTTCAATTTGTAGAACAACACTTAAAATACTTTAAGTGAAAGTGTTTCCCAATCCTGATACTTAAACAAGATTGGAACTCAGGAAGGATGGGAATCACTGTTTTATTAACCAGAGCAGGAGGACCAGATGGTGAGGAGGAAAATCTCTGAAGGGCAGAAAATGTGCAGTTTTACAGGAACTTGGGGTTAGGGATCTGTGACAACCTGAGGAAACTAAGGCTCCTTGCTACAGTTTCAGTAAGTAGGAGCTTGGAGGATAGATGATCTTTTCATTTGACTGTGTTAACCACTATGACTGGTATATAGTAGATGCTTAATTAAAATTTATTAAATGAATGATCCTGGGTTGCCCACTTAACCTTAAGAGGGTGCCTTGAAAATGTCTCTCTTGGTAGCAAAATTGTATGAATAAACTCCTATAAATCTATAATTATTGCCAAAAAGAAAAAAAAAAGTCCTCCAAAGAACACTCTTACTGAAGTTGGGCCAGTAGAACATATTCACATGCAGAGGATAGCATTTTTTTCTCAAAAGACACAAAGTCAATGTTTACTTAGAGAAAAAAAAAAGTATAGTATTTGTTTTAACGAATGCTAACATGCTACCTAGTTTCTCCTAAAGCATTACATTTCAGATTAGATTGGGGAGAGTATATGGCAAAATTTTCTCTTCAACTTCTTGCAAATGCATTTCCTCAAATCTCCCTTTGATTCCCTCTCTCTCTGCTGAAGACAGCCAGGCTCCCTGTCCATAGCCATAGATGCCCACTTACTAGAGGAAACAGTCTGACACTCCTTTTTTTTAAGCCTTATTTTTACAAGGAAAAAACATGTATAGAATTAGTTTTCAAGAAAGAAATAAAAGTACAGAATCCTGATATATTCACTTCAACGTATCTGAGAAGTCTCCAGTATTTTCACGGCCCACATTCAAATTCCCATGTGCTCTTATGTCCCTACACACCTTCCCAGCTTCCCTCACATGTAAAGGTTACTTACACACCACTCAATCTTACTTTCCTCTTCTGCTTGCACTATGCTCAGACAGTTGTTTTACAATTTTTATTTTCGCTTTTTGGAAATACACAGGATGGAAAATTGTGCTCAATATGGAAAGTTATGGTGTAGGCAAAAAAACCCCAAAACAAAAACAAAAACAAACCAGCCTCTCTTTCCCCTGGGATGTCCATATGTTATTCTTCCCATTATAACTTTAAAAGTATGTTATTCATATGGTTCCATCTGAATCATGCATTCCGTCAGCAATCATGATTGATAACCAATAGAATTTGTTAAAGGCACAGTACTTTTTCTTGCATAAACAGAAATACCCAATCCTGATTTTTTTATTCAGAACAAATGAAGTTCAGAGAGCAAATTTTTCTGCTATGGATATTCTGTTTCAAAATATAGACAAGTCATAATATAAATACATTGCCTTTTTTTTTTGTAAGGCAGTTTCCACACAAAGTACAAACTTGCTGCGGCATGCATGTCAGCCTACAAATTGTGTTTTTTAGCTGAAGGAGCTTTGTTTGCCTTTGAATAATAGTTCCAGATATCTCAACTCTTAGGATTGGTAGAGGAAATCCTCCTGTCGCAGCACATTAGAGTTTGATACATTTGCTCAAATTCTTCAAATCTGCCAGAGAGCTTCACCGCAGTTAAGCCAATGGCCTAGCTGTTGCCTACAGCGGTCTGTGTGAACTTCCATCACAGGTGTGAATTAGCAACATTCTTCTTTACAGCTAGAGGGAAGTCCTATGTTTGCAAAGGGCTTTCATTTAGTCAGGGGACTGGCTACAATTACTTGATTGAACTTAGCCTACACAAGATCAACTAGACCTGTTGTGCATAGCGGATTCACCTTCCTCGCTCTCTAAGATAGAGCAGCAAGAGTTTAAAAGGGGGATTTCCAGGTGTGCATAAGGGGATGCTGCCAATGGAGATTAGTGCTGGCCTTCTTGAAGAAAGCCTCTGTGTTTTTTAATTAAAGAACACAGGGACCCTAAACACAGTGCCCTCCACAGAGCAAGCACCTAGGAAATGTTAATTGCTTTCCTTTTTGTCAGAGAAGGTGACGATCTTTTTCTGTTATTCCTTGACAGTGTATATATGTATACATATGGTAGAGTAGAACCTTATATGGAGATTAGGCTATAAATCTAATGAGAAAGACAAACCATTAAAAAAAGTAAAAAAGTTTGATTTCTTTTAACTTGACCATAAAGTGTTCATGATGTTAACATAGCAATAATTAGTACTGCCCCCAGACCTGAGAACTCCTGAAAGTTTATTTGCAAATGTGTGGATATCCAAATCTGTTTCCCTTTTAGATTACTAACAGATTCTGAGGTGAATGGGAGATAGGTAGAGAATTCTAGAATGTTCTTGCTTGATTATAGGAATTACATTATTCTGTTTTAAAATTAAGCCTCTAGAGACTTTGGACAGGTTAATGTAGTTCTTCATTGTGGTAAAGGCTGGACAAAGTAGTGGGGTTACATCTTAGATCAGTGCTGCAGTCTAACATCAGTGGCTACATTTTACAAATTACTTATTTTTAAGGCATTCATTACATAACTGTGGATTACATAACCATATTGAAGGTCATGTAGAGCAGACAATTTCAGTTACAGGTGTCTTGTTAAAATCACTTTAATTTGTCACCCTTTTAGAGCTTTCTGCCATGATTAAGAGTGATAACATAATCATCAGGCAAGAAAGGGTTTTGGAATCACGGGTTATCTGGGTATGGAGTGTGCTTTATCCAAATATCCTCATTCAAATTTTGATAATTCTCTATAGTATCTGAATTGACACTTGTGAATATGTTCACCCAACCATTTATGCATATTGTTAATTATAGAACTAAATAACTGAACATTTTCTGAAGACTTTTATGACCAATTTTGCCAACTGCTTGCTGAAATATATTTAACTATAATAATACCATAGTTATAGTTCAAGTACATCTATCAAACTGGGAAATAAGAAGTCTGGGGTGATTTATTCTTGGTGAGCTTATACAATATTCTAAGGACACTTGCTTTTCAAAATACTTAGGCTCATCTATTAAATAATCCATTCTAGAATACCGCCTTTGAGTCAATGAAGCTCACTTGTTCTTGAAATTCCCAAAAGTAAAATCAGCAGTAGCAGTAGTCTGTCTCTACCTTTCCCATTTTCCAAAATTCTTTCAACTGTGAATGATGGTTTATTAATCTCACCCAGAAGTTTTACAGATACTAGGTTAGAGTTCATTCTATTACAACTACAGAATTCCCTTAGGAGAACTACATGTTCTTACAAGGGCCAGATGTTTGGTGTCAATCATGATGCTCTGCAGTCTTTCCAGAGTCTTCTGATGTGATATGTTTATGTGATGCTTTTTCCAAAGCTGATCCCTGGGACATCTAATTCAGTTTTGCCTGAGACGTGAAGATCGCTATCTGATAATTTCTGAAATACAAAGCTGTTTGCATCAAGACTGGGAGCTGAGGAAAGATGGTTTTGATGCTGGTACCACCCATTAGATAGCAGCAGTGATGGCACAGTTAATGATCAGGGTCACTCAGCCTCCCAGGGGGCAGCCAGGGCCACAAATTCACACCCTGCTGTGCTTAGCAGTGGCTGCTTCTAATGTCACCTAACCCCTCCTCTTCCCCACCCTCTCCTCCCCACAAGAATTCTCCAGAACAAGGAATTTTCTAAGAAAAATTCCTTGAGCAGCCTGGGATGTGTAAACTTATCCTCTACTTCTTAGCTAGCATACTGGATTTGAAATTTCCTCTTGTAGTTCTGCCCATTTTTAATGCATCATTTTATGTGTTAACCCTCCATCTCTAACTTTTTTTGTCTTAAATTTTATTTGTCTGCTTTTAATGAAGCTATACCAACTTCCACTTGTTTAGTTTTCTTGGTATGCAGTCTATGGATTGTACATGGTGAAAATTACATGGGAACCATGAGAGATGGCTTTTCACTGCCCTCTACCTAGAGTCACAGGCTGTCTTAAGAGAACACTCCTAATACTTGAGCTCACTGCAATAGCAGCAGGATGTGGCTACTAAATTATGACAGTAGTAGTATGTGCTGGTTAATTTTATGCAGTTATGATTTAATACTGCATCTTTACCTTTGTTTACATTTCTCTCAACTGCAAATGGTGCCAAGTAGAGTCTGCATGTATAAAAATTTTGATGTATTAATGTATATTTAATGTTGGTAAGTGATTAAATAAACTACCATCTATGTATGTTTTCTGTATTCAAGACATAGCTAACTTCTGCTTTCTTAGCTTTTCCAGTATTTCTAGGTTACATAGTTCATCTGCAAGTTCTTTTTAAATCAACACATCAAAAGAACTGCACAGTTCAAGCCTGTGTTGTTCAAGGTTCCACTGCATTTTTAACCGTGGCTCTTGTAAACATAATACAGTTAGTTTAAAATCTATTATCTGTCAATCTTTGTTTTTTATTTGACTATTTAGTCTATTTTCACTTATTAGGTAACTGGTACATTTCTGCTATTTTTAGCACAAATTTTCACTGTCATTCTTTTTCAGCTAATTGGATTTCTCTGTCTTCTGAGTTTTACAGTCCACTAGCTTTGGAATTGTATTTATTTATTAATTAATTAATTAATTTATTTATATTGGTACCTGGGATTAAACTCAGGGGCACTCGACTACCGAGCCACATCCCCTGCCCTATTTTGCATTTTATTTTGAGACAGGGTCTCAATGAGTTGCTTAGAGCCTCAGTTTTGTTGAGGCTGACTTCGAACTCATAATCCTCTTGCCTCAGCCTCCTGAGCTGCTGGGATTACAGGTGTGCGCCACTGTGTTTGGCTTGGAATTGTATTCTTGAATTCTATTATTTTAGTGTTTACTCTCAATTCTAATATGTATCATTTAACTAAACAAGGTTTAACCAATATATTTTCCATCTCTTGGAATTATGACCTTTGAACATGTTAACCTGAACACCACCACTAACAACTACTGAAATGCTGTTTCCCCACTTTTCACTTTTTTATTTAACATGCAAATTAAATATTATTTTCAATCATCTGTAATCAATGTTTAGATTTACCTATATGTTAACTCTTTTCTTTGCTCATCATACCTTCTTGCATTTCAGATCTTCCTTTGAGGAAATTTTCCTTCTTCCTTGGAACATTTTTATTCTGATAATGTCCACAAAATTATTAGCTATTATTTTTGAGTAGTTTTTTTAAAAACATGATAATTCACTTTTTTCCACTTATTTGCTTATATTTACATATTATATTCACCATTCTTTCTTGTCTTTCAGATAAGACAGGATAATTGCTTTTTTTTTAGGTACATTTTTTAGGCAAATAACATGTTTGAGGGTTTTTTGGTAATAAATTCTTTAGTTTTAGTTTTTGATATTTACTTTTTGGAATGACTGAAAATGAAATTGTTTTGCCTTTTGTTCTTGGAAAATATACAATTATACTTGTCAGTAATTTAACTCTCAGAACTTTAAAATAATGATTTCAGTGTTTTCTGTAGTCCATTGATGCTGAAAATTGAGAAGTCAATTTTTAGTCTAATTCTTTTTTAGGTTATCTGCTTTTCTCTCTGGCTTCTCATAAAAATTTCTATTTCTATAGTTTGCTTTTAGTTTATGTGGACTTATTATGATTAGATACTTTGGAATAAATTTGGCAGCTTGAATTGGCTAATTGATGTCTTTCAATTTTGCAAATTTCTCAATAATCCTATTCTAGAATATATCCTCTTCTCCACATTCTTTATTCTTTCTAGAATTCTGATTAAATGTGCTCTTAGCCTCTTTCATTCTTTCCCCTTGATACCTCAACTGTGTGTAACATGTGCTGATGTTTAACTATGCACACACACATACATACACACTCACACTTACTACAATTGTTAGAGGTTATATCATTATTCTTTCAAATATGATGCCTGGAAAATGTTCTCTCTTCTCTCAGTCATATGTGGAATAAACTTTTTTTTTCCCTTTTAAATTTATTTTATTGGTTCTTTTTAATTATACATGACAGTAGAACCCATTTTGATATAATTATACAGCAGGGAATATATCTTTTTTTTCACAATGTAGATTCACATGATTCATATAATCTTACATATACATAGGGTAATACTGTCCATCTCAGTCTACTATCTTTCCTTCCCCAAGCCCCTCTGGTCCCATTTTCCTCTACACTATCCATACTTCCTCCATTCTTTCCTTGTCCCCCCCCACCCCCACCCCCATTATGTATCTCTATCCTGTGATCAGAGAAAATATTCGGCCTTTGGATTTTTGGGCTTGGCTTATTTCTTTAACCAGATTTTACTTGCCTATTGAATGCTCTGAAATTGCTTGATACTATGACACAATCTTTAAGGATTATCACTGACCCTCATTCATGTCAGGTCATCTTCACTGGTATTTATATGTGAGAATTCTTGGGGTCCTGGGGTGAAGTATATTTTCCCAAAGAGAATTCTTTTGTTTATGTCAGCTGTGTGTTAATCTTTAAAATTACTCTATGAGTTTGCCGCTATTCTTATTTCATTTTAAGGATGAAGAAACTGAGGTTGAGAGAAGTAACTTATATATGGTAAGAGAGTGGTGTAATAATTATGATAAGCTACCCATGACCTAATCTTTAAACATTTAAATAATCTTTCTATTGAATTCCAGTAATGGCTACTTTTTGCTATAGACTTAATATTACACATGACTTCAGGGATTCACTTTAACAGCCTAAAGGAAAGTGAGGAAGGCATCCTTGAGGAGAGCCAATCACAGGCTCTAGACTATGTTCTGGATTGAGAAGTGAGTATGTTCAGGTAAGAACACCATTGTATGAAACCTTTTGGCAAAAGAATTCGAACCTCAGTTGTTTTTATGTGTCAGAATTTTTAATGGAGTCACATCTTCAGACAGCTATTTGGTGTGGTAGAGATTCATCTCATCACATAAATTCTGAGAAAATGAAGTGACATACTGTATGTGTTCTTAGGGTATTGATTCTTAATATGAAGCAAGCAATAGCAATAGTAATCACTATGCAATATATAGTTGCATTTAATTTTACCAGTGACATCTTTTCAGCAGCACCTTATTGTGCTTCTGTGACATTTTAAGAACCCCCTCCACTACTCTTAATCAGCCTAATTTTAGGTTCCAGCCTTTGTCTTCTTTGTTCTTTCCATTTCCTTATCTTTCTCAGCAGCCCAGGCTCCTGCCTGGTCTCCTCTTATTCTCACTTGCTGCCAGCTGTGTGATGAGCTGCAGCAGATTTCCTCTAGGTAGCCTGGGAACCTTCCTGCTCAGTTCCTCTGCACCCCCAGCTTCTATGCACACACAATGCTCTTTCTGACATTATCTCTCACTGTTGCTTGCAAATGTTCTATTCTGATCACTTCTTTATTTCCATGTCAGCTCCATCCTAAATGCATTTATTTCATGTTGGATTCTTCCTTCTTTTTCTTTTCTTTTTTTTCTTTCTTTTCCTAAATGCTTTAAAAAGTTTTGGCTCTGAATTTTCAAGAGGAATCTATAAAATCCAACAGTGGTTGCTTCAGGGATTTTTTAATGGAGCATGAGCTCAGCAGGTAAGGTAGTCTTACCGGGACTTTTCACGTTATAATTTCTCACTTAGCTTTACAAAGACAGTACACCCAAGAAAAACACAGTGTTCATTTGAGAACGGGAGGCAGCAACTGTTCTAGAAGGAAATGGTATTATAAGAAAATAGACAAAAACAGTGTAAGAAGAAAAATCATCTTGTTAAGTGTTTTGAGAAGCACAGAGCACAGTGGTGTTCTTATTCTCAGCAGCTCTGGTCAGACAATGATTACCTTACACACCTTGAGGGGAGAGAAGGAAGACGGGTGAGTCTAAGGCTTAAAACTGCTGGAAATCTCACAGAAGAGTGGGTTTTTGATGGATCTTAGGCCTATGATTAATTACAGACCAACAACCACATGAGTCATAACTTGTTAGTCACATTAAAACTCCATCTAAATCAAGTTGAAAATAAAATGGATATAGATTTATTTTTCCCACATGAAGAAAAAATTGCTTCCAACATTAAAGACCATAAAGCTCCTGCAATGACACATACAGTGTTGTCAAACTGCCCTTGATTGCTTGGAAAGACAGCTCACACTCAACATCAACCCAGAAACATGAAGAGAAATGAAGTAAAACATCCCTAAAAGTGTGTGTTGGGTGCCGATAAAAAGAAAAGAATAAATCAATATGCCTATATATGCACATAACTACGTCAGACCTCTTGAAAGAAAATTTTAAAGGACTGATTTTTAGGAAAAAAATGAATGCCTGCAAGTGGAAGATGAGTCAAATAAGAGTATCAACATTTCTGAGCTTTTAAATTTAATTCTTTTAATTTTATACCATGTTGGAGTCTTGAGCTTTCCCAAAACACGTGACCAACTGATGAATGTTCTCATTTTGTTCCACTGAAGTTAGGGACATTTTTGTTTATTTTTAGGACATCTGATGTATTTAGAGGAAGTTCATTCAAGATATGCTTGTCCAAATTCAGGCCTTCTATAATTTGATTATGATTATGATTATGATTGTGGCTCTGGGGATGGAAACCAGGGCCTTGAGCATGGTAAGCATGTGCTCTACCACCGAGCTACACCCCTTGCCCTTCAGACCTTTTAAAAGGAATATTTCCTAGTTGATGCCTGTACCCTGATCTGCACTACTAACAATTATGCAAATGAATCCCAGAACCACCCATGTCCACTTTTAAAATGATGCTCCCTTTGTATAGCAGGACCAAAATTCAGAGATTAAACATGTCTATATGAGCACTGGTTTTTTTAAATTGAATTTGGGATATTTTGCCTTTCTAAGTGGCAATTATACATTTTATAAAATTATTACCTAATGGGAAAGTATACTCTTTTTCGCTGTTCTGTTCATTAAAAAAATCAAGTGCATGAGAAGCTTTTAGATAAATTCATCCATCTCTATCTTTTACTTCCTTTTATCAACGAGTACATTATAAAAAGTGTAAAAATAAAGACTGAACTGCAGAATCACCAACTGGGAGGAATCTCAAAATGTAATTCACAGGCCTTTATGCCAAGCAACATTTTGCTTATACTTTTCCTTACAACATTTCTTTTGTTGTGCCTGATATTATAGTTGGTCATATCCTCCTTTGTCTGCTATAGTATACAGATCTCTGAAGAAATTTTGTTTCAGTTATCCTTGCCCTATTATGTTTAGCACATAACTGGTGCTCTATAACTAAGTTTAACCTAAGAAATAGGGCTTTCTATACTATATTTTAAAATTTCCAGAGAAAATAAAGGAATACTTGAGACAGAAGTAAAAGCATGCTTAAAATCATTTATGTTGAAATTGAAATCCATTACCTCTATTCCCTGCCCCTCCAGCTCCCAACTTCTTTTCTTCATCTCCTCTCCTGGTTTTCCTTTCTTGGTAGGGCTTTGCTATGTTGCCCAGGCTAGTTTTAGACTCCTAGGATCAAGTGATCCTCCTACTCCAGCCTCCCAGGTAGGTGGGACTATAAGTGAGTGCCATTGTACCTGACACATTGCCTGTGTTTCTGTCCTTTGTAGAACTAAGGAACTAGCTGATGGTCTAATGTTGAGAGTTATAAGGGAAGTGCCAGCACTGGCATCCTATACCTGTTAATTGCTAGTTGTATGACCATGAGCAAGTCTTTAAACTTCTTTGGCTCTCATTTTCTCATCCTTAAGATGGTGATAATAGTAGTTACCATCCTCATATGACTTTCTTAAGTATTAAGTTTGATATAAATACTTAGCAGAGTCTCTGAAATGTAGTGACATTCGTGCACTAAAATGTTAGCTCTCATGGTCATTACCATAAGCAGCAGCAGGGTCAGCACCATCCAGTTAGATTATCATATCCAGCAGTTTCAAATATAATCTCATGAACATTTTTAACTCCATCTGCTCCAACAAACTTGGATCAACCCAACTATTGCCATTCGCCCTTTGAGAATGATTAGTTCTATCATTTAGCACTGTACTGAAGGTTCTAGTCAAAGGAAAAAGACAAGCAACTGAGTTGTGGTAAAGCAGAGAAAAAGCTGACATAATGGACTTCATGATCTATATTCAAATTCCAATATAATGTAAACTATTAAAACTAAGAAGGCAATTTGGCAAAGTGGTGGGATATAAGACCGAAACATAAAAAGTCGGTAGTATTTCTATATGGCAGCAATAGCCAAATAGAAAAGAATGTAGAAAAAAAGTACAACACAGAATGGCAACAAAACCTCTAGGGTCCCCCTGTATAACAGCATGCATGTGTCTATGACCTTCATTCTTCACTCATGGAAGATCAGACTTCACAGCAACATAGGATGGATGAAATGGATAGCAAGCGCAATGGTTGGAAGATTTGTGTCTCCCAAAATTCACATGTTGAAATTCTAACCCCCAAGATGAAGCTGTTAGGATGTGGGATCTTTGGAGAGTGACTAGGTAAAGTGGGTGGAGCCTCATGAAGGAGATTAGTGCCCTCCTAAAAGAAACTTGAGAGGGAGACTCTTTGCCCTTTCTGTGATGTGAGGATACAGTGAAAAATTGCCATTCACGAATCAGAAACAAGAACTGAGACTGAGTCTGTGAGCGCTTTGCTCTTGGACTTCCTAATCTCAAAGTTGTAAGAAAAAAATTTCTGTTGTTTATAAGCCACACAGTTTGTGTACATTGTTAGAGCAGCTTAAGTGGACTAAGAAAACGCGCTATTATTTGGAAATAAGTTCTTTAAAATTCTTCTATAAATTATGACAATTAAGCAAACTATAAAAAGTTTTCTTTTTTGGGGGGTGGGGCAGAAGGAAGAGTGACAAAGTGATTTGATTTTCATATGGAACAGTAAAGGCCCAAAATTGGACCTGATAATTGGAAAGAGAAAAGAAGGGAAGAGTCACTTTACCTGATGTTGTAAGTATACAGAAATCAAGAATACTGGACACAGGGATAGATGAAAAGAAGACCTCTGCAAAAGCCCATATAGCCTAGAAGCCCACTAGAGCTTATAAGGATCTTGGTGTATGATAAAGAGGCATTAAAATTTAACAAAGAAAACAGGAAAATGCACTAAAATAATTTGGGGCCATTTGCTTCTAAAAATGAATACAAAATCAATTAGATTTGCTTTTTAAAAAACATTTTTTAGATGTTGATAGACCTTTATTTTATTCATTTATTTATATGTGGTGCTGAGATCAAACCCAGTGCCTCACACAGGCTAGGTAAGCACTCTACCACTGAACCACAATCCCAGCCCCTAGATTTGTTTTTTATACCATATATATAATGTATATAAAACTCCAAAATGATTTGAAGATTCAAAGTGAATGAAAAAAACTTGATAAATCTCAAAACTCTTAGAGACTATCCTGATTTATATTAGAGCAAGAAAGGATTTATGTAAGACACAAAACACAAGATAATAAAAACCTGATGAAATGGCTATATAGAAACATACAACTTCTGTTCAAAAATACTGCATTGTTAAAAGTAAAGTGCCTGGAGGATATGTATTGACACGTGTAACAAATGGCAAATATCTAAAATACATAACATCATTTAGAAAAGGATATAAAAGAAAGAAAGTGGCAAGGATGTGAACAAGAAATTCACTAAACATAACTCTAAATTGCAAACATATGAAGAGATATTCAATCTCACTTGTAATTAAGGTACTGAAATTAAAAACAATGAAGTTGAGCCATTTTCATTATCAGAAGTAGCAAAAATTTAAAACAACTGATGATACCAAGTACTGGTGAGAATGAGAGGAAATTGAAAATTTCATATGCTCCTGGTGAGAGTGCAAGTTGTCAATCCATTTTAAAGGGTGCTTCATCAAAACTCAATAAAGTCAAAAGTGAACAGAATCTAAAACCTAATAATTATTCTTTCTATCAGACTTTTATCCCAGAGAAATTCTAGCAAAAGATGACAGAGATTTATACAAGCTATGTGTTTATAGCTTTGTCTCTAAAAGTCAGACTATATGGTATAACAGGAAAAGGTCTTAAAAACATAATGCTCATCTAAAAATGACTGTTAAATTATTACTTATAATAAAAAGAGAAAACCCAAACTGAAGCTGAAACAGTTATAAGACTAAGCAAAACACATCTACTCATACAAAAGTTAGACATTCTCATAATTTAATCATGTAATTTAATATGACAACTTATAAAATACATATTCAGAGTAGTGAAAGAATGATAGAAAAGGAGACAAATGATATAAGATATTTTATATTAGAACAAAAAAATTTCACAGACTTTAATAAAATTGAATGTAAAGGTAAAATGAACTACATGAAATGCACATGAACTTCAAAAAAGTTGGCTCTGTTGTAAAGTACTCTGGGAAAATATAACGATGTCTATCTTAGTCCTCATGCATCACAATGGGATGTGCACCCCTGCTGTCCAGATTTTGGCCTGTGTATTCGAGGGACCCAGAACTCCTTGAAGAGTAATTAATTCCCTGTCAGGAAGTAGAAAAAGAAAATCGCATTGAAAATGAATAGTTGTTACCAGAAAGTAGACTGACTCCAAAGATGTCTGGGAGCAGAGGGGTAAATGCCTCCGCGGATGTGACAATCAGAGAACCAAAAAAGAGCATAATGATTCTCTCCAAGACCATATTTAAAATATTTCTCAAAATGGACAATCACACGAAGTATATCACACAAAGGCATCTCTAGATTTCCAGTGATGTCTACAGAGAACACATTTATCAACTGAAACTAAGTATGTTGCATTTTATTTGCATTTGTCCCATTAGTAAAAATCAGATGGTAAAAATTTAAGGAGGAGGTTATGGGAAAAGATGTGTATGAGATGTTGAAAAGGAAAAGGGAGAGGGTGACAATTAAGAGATGTTGGTGGGATAGCAGTTCTTTCTTCCTGAAAGACCAGTTAACAGAATAGCAGATGGCATTGTGGGAAAAAAAAAAAAATCACTTCTCAATGATCTGTCCTATAACTAAACAGACCCAGGTTCCTGTGTTCTAGTCAAATCTCTAGCTAATGAAATCAGTCTATGACTTTTCTAGGGTCTTAATTCCATAAACTGAACTCAGTCTCATAGAGACTGTGAGATGGTCATTTTGCTTCCATAGCAAATGACTTTGGCACTTGATGTACACCATGAGTGTATATAGATGATGAGGAAATAAAATAAATGCTTAGTGCTAATGCTTCTCTATTAAAGTGCAAGTATAGTAACGACCCGAAATTGTTTTGTTAATTTGTATTTGTGCTGCTTTTCAAAGTGAGGCATTTAAAGGATTTTCACATAAAAGGATTTTTACTGATACAAATAAAAATATCTAACTTAATTTTAAAGCAGTGTTTAAATTTTCAAGACAATCTGATTTATTAGAATAATTTATTTAGGTTTATCGTATTTATAAGCATTGTTTCAGTGTTTAGGAAGATTTTGTTGGTCGTGTGTGTATTTGAATCTGCCTCCTGGGTATTTGAAGTGCCAAAATTAGATATATCAAATTTGTGCTTTTAATTATATATAAGAGAGATTGACTAAGTTTTCTTTAAATATTTTCAAATATTTGGAGATTTTAATCTATTAAATACACAAATTGAACATTAATTCAGGAACAATGAAAAACTATTTTAATTTATTCATTAAATTGCTAGTTTTGAAAAATAGGACTTGCCAGATGTGAGACTCTTGATTGTAAACCTCCTAACTTCCAAAACTGTAAGGAAGAGATCTTTCCTTAAATTACCCAGTCTATGGGATTGTGTTATAGTAGCATTAATACACTAAAACAATGAGATATCAAAGGTTTTGGTGTGGTTCATTATTGTAACATAGCCTTGCTCTGCCAGATACAAACAAGGTATAGCAAATGTTACAATAAACAACCACGAAATTTCAGTGACTTACTAAAGAATTTTAGTTTTCCTTCAAGAGTTCAATAAAGTGGTATTTGGCAGACAAAAAAATAAATAAATAAAGCAAAATAGGACTTGTAAGTTTTCTTTAAAATCTTCTGAAAAGGTAAGTTTATATATATATATATATATTTTTTAAATTTTGATTTATTGTACACAAATGTGGTACAACTATCGTTTCTCTGGTTGTACACGAAGTAGAGTCCCACCCTGTGCGTAATGATACATGTACGTAGGGCAATGATGTTTGTCTCATTCTATTACTTTTCCTTCCTTACCACCCCTCCCCACCCCTCATCTTCCTCTATACAATCCATCCTTCCTCCATCTTTGCCTTCCTCCCACCCCTGTTATGTATTATCATCCACTTATCAGAGAAATCATTTGACCTTTATTTTTTGGGATTGGATTATTTCACTAAGCATGATATTCTCCAACTCCATCCATTTACCCGCAAATGCCATAATTTTATTCTCCTAAAAATATGTTTTAAAATTAAAACTATTAAACAAGATATTAATTTAAAGAACAATTATTAAACATCATAATGTTTCTGTATTTTAAAAAAAGCCATCTCTCCCATGACAGAAAGGACAATCAATTGGGATAGATGAAAAAAAGCAAGCTATAGTAAATAATATACCATATGAAATAATTTTTACAAGTGAAGAAACATAAAAATAATTCTATACATTATATATATATATGGAGTGCCATAAAAATAGGAATAGAAATATAAAAATGTGAACTGAAGTGGGTAATGAATTTTATCTGAAATTTTGTCAAAAATCTCAAATTATCATAACTAGGAGTATTTGTTAATTGGTATCACACACTTGTGGTTATTATATTCATTAATTATTATATTTTAAATTTTTATAAATTAATATATTTCTAGTGTAAAGAATTAAGTAAATACAAATGAAAAAACTTGGGACCAACAGAAATAATAAATTGGACGTAGATTTGGGTGCTTTAAATGAACTCTGAAGATGGTGGCTGAGAAATTTTAATTATATAATAAAGCATTTTCATTCAAAACAAAGCACTCTAAGAATTAAAGAAGTTTCTTCCAAGATGTTTCACTCATTAGGAATGATGAGCAGAGTGACAACTTGACATTTATTGTATTCTCTCAAGTGAAATGGACAAAATAATGTGAATTTGAGGAAAACAGTGCCTGGAGATGAAATATGTTGTTTCCAACAAAACTTGGAAATAAACCCAAAAGTCTGCAGTGAGAACTCCAACAGGGAGAAAAATTTACTTGCCAAAATCTAAGTTAAACGAATATTGATTTAGTCCTGCAAAATCAATGATATTATTCATGGAGAATTCATATTATTGAGTCACTTAATAAAATTTATTGTGGAGGGGAACTCGTGATGCACCTTTAGACTGTAATGCGAAGCCAAGGATGGTTGGCTGTGCTGACTTCACCTTGATGCTGCTGTGATGGCTTACTTCAAGGGGTTTTGAATAATACAACATTTACCACTTTAATCATCACCTTATGCATAGAACAAGGTTCCAAATGCTTTCAGACTGCTTTCTAAAAATGAAATTTATCCCTACTGGACAAAAATTTTCCCACAGTGAAGATAATCAAAGGGAATAGACTGTGAAATTTGTAGGCCATTCCAGACCCAATTCCCAAAGCGTTTTCATTAATAGTAATGTTATTGGCAGAAATATGTACAGCATCACTTAAAGAAAATAATATTTGCCTGACATGGTGGTGCACAACTGTAATCCCACTTGCTCTGAAGGCTGAGGTAGGAGGATCACAGATTCCAGGCCAGTCTCAGCAACTTAGGAGACCCTAAGCAACTTAAAGAGACCCTGTCTTAAAATAAAAAATAAAAAGGGCTGGGGATCTGGTTCAGTGGTTAGGCCCCTCTGGGTTCAATCTCCAGTGCCCACCCTGCAAAAAAGAAAATAATATTTGACTTTAAACTCTGCTATGCTTTTTTGAGAAATTTGTTTTTCCTTCTACCTTTTTTTTTTTTAAGTGAAATTTTAAATACAGATATTTCAGGGGAGTTATATCTTCGTGAAGCACATGAACTAGGGATTGAATTCTTATTCTGCTGGCTAGGGTACACAACCTGATTTTTCTGTAAAATGAGGACGAGGGGCTCACATTTCAGCATGCCATGAAGAATGAGGATGATGTGGAGTACCTCCCAGTGTCTGGTTTATGGCAGTCACTCAGAAGGGAGCTGTTACAAGTGTTATTAGTAATTATTATTATTCATTGGACAAAAAGTCTGTTGATTCTTTTTATTTTTATTAAGCCACTTGCATTATATTCGAGAAAGAATCCTTTTTTTCCGTGGTTTTTTTTTTTTTTTTTGGTACTGGGGACTGAAGCCAGGGGCACTCTACCCCTGAGCTACATCCCCAGCCTTTTTTATTTTTAAATTTTTGAGACAGGGTCTATTTAGTTGCGCAGGCAGGCTTCAAACTTGAGCGATCCTCTTGCTTCAACCACCCAAGTAGCTAGTACAGGTGTTTTTAGTAATTTTGGTAATAGAAGTTGATTTAGTCAGCTTTCTTTTACTGCTGTGTCTAAAAGACCCAATAAGAATAATTTTAGAGGAGGAAAAATTTATTTGCACGTTCACGTTTCAAAGGTCTCAGTCCATAGCAAGCAGGTTCCTTTCCTCGGCACTGGAGGTGAGCGGAATATCATGAGAAACAGAGACTCCACTCACCATATAGGAAACATATACCCCAAAGGTACGCCCTCAATGACCCACCTCCTCCAGCCACACACTACCCACCACCAGTTTCCATTGTTAATCCTGTCAGAGGATTAATTCACTGATTGTGTTAAAGCTCTCATAACCCAATCATTTCTCCTCTAAACCTTCTTGCATCGTCTCACACACAAGCTTTAATATCTAAACCATAACAGAAGTGAAAATAAATTTCCCTGGAAATTTCATTATGTGATTATTAAGTCATTTGCAATAATATTTGTGTTGATAGACCATCTAGGGCCCCGAACTTTATTTTTCCCCATTTCTACAACTTCACTGCGTTATTTATTCTAAGCAATTCAGTGCATACTTCTTTCCTATAGGGAGATAAACAAATTCACTTTATAAAATTTTTCCTAGAGAAATAATACAGGAACTACCTTATCTAACCAGTTTGATAGAATTATTCATAATAAGCTTTCCAGAAAACTAAAACTGTGATATTCCTTAATTTTCCCACAGCAAAGACAAATTATTATTTATTTTTTATTTTTTTTTATTTATTTATCTTTTTTGGTGCTGGAGTTTGAACCCAGGGCCTTTTGCATGCAAGGCAAACACTCTACCAACTGAGCTATATCCCCAACCCAAGACAAATTATTTTATTAAAATATTTTCCTTTCATATTGGGAGAGGCATTCTCATTTGTGATGTAAACTATGGTTTTTAATGGTGAAGGGATATAATAATTAATACATTAAATATAGTGTCAGATTTAGGTTTACTCTTGTGTAATAAGGAGCTTTAATCCAAAAATACATTTCAAAGTCCATGCATTACTGGGCTTAATGGTTTATACAGTCATTTCTCAACTTTTATATCAACATACGTGGCATTAAAGTTTTGCAAAAGACATACATGTACCTATATAGGGGAAGGATTTAAATATATAAACATGTGCCTATTAAATTGCTATCATACTTGGCTCATACCAAGAAGAAAAAAAGTTTTTCTTGATTATTTTTAATGTACTAAAAACACTGTTCTGTTGAGATTCTCTGAAAATGTAATTAAATACTAAAATGGCTACTAACATGATTAAGAAGAAAGTACAGCTAGGCTTTTATAAGCCAGTTGAAACCATTGTGCCGGCTGCTTTACTCAGTAATAAATCACATCTGATATCTGGAAGCAGAAATACCATGTAAGCAATTCTGTTCTTCCCCTGTCCATAAAAGGATGGAGGATTGTATTAGAGTAAGCTTTCTGATGAGGTCAAATGAACACTCCCCAGGCTGTACAGGTATCTGCAGAACTGCTTTATTTACTGGGGTTTGAGGTTTTGTAAAATCAGTGGTAGACACACCATGCTTGTGACAGGTGTAACTATCATAAACTTCAATAATTATTCTTAAATTACCCTAGGTGAAATGCTTATTTATAAATTCCAACAAGGTAATATAACTAAAACATAAAACTTGAATATCATCTTCAATCAGCACATTTTACTTAAGTTTTTGTAATTTTAGTGCCAGACAGAAAAGATAAATAGAAAAATTATCTGAATATAAACTATTGAGAATAAAAACCAGATGTCATTGATTAAAAATATGCTGAAAGATATAATTAAGTTTTAGATTAAAAAGAAGATTATTTTCCTAAGTGTATATGACATGTGAGGGATCTCGAAGAAAAACTTGAGCATTTTCATTTCTGGAGACTTTCAGAGCCCGAAAGTCATACATTTCTTTCAGATTCTGTTTTATTAGAAGAGCTATTTCGTTAAGTCTACAGGGAATAGACTCTCCAATACCTGCATGAGTGAATAATTCTACATAACAATAATTAAATGTAAAAACTGGGCACCAATTGCAAGATTTTTTTCTTCATTTTTTATCATAGAAAAATATTTTGAATTGTCTTCAGACATAGTAATAATGGAGAGTATTTCATAAGGGCTGCTTTGAGTGAAGACCTCTACATTTTTTCACAAATTGGATATGAAAACATTTCCTCAGTGAAAAGTAGCAAAGCAAATGTCGCAGCACACAAGGCCTGGGTTCAAATGCCAGTACTGTCAATAGCTTGTTGCATGGCCTTGCTCTAGTTACTTAACTGCATGAAGGTACACAAGGGAGAAAGCAGTACTACCCGTCACAGCTTTTGAAAAGATCAAGTGAAATAGTACAGGTGAAGTTCTTGGAAAAGTGTCTGGCATGTAGAAATTATTCAAATTATGCAAGCATCAACTAGTGTTATTACTACATCAGAGTAGTTCCCAACACTTTTTTTTCTTCTGAAACTCTCGAGACAGATAATGTTCATATGTACAGCATACCTACACTTTTGGTCCATTTTCTATGACCAGCCCTTGTACTCTCTTATAACAAATATTCTGGGATCCAAATAAGCAAGAGTGACATTATTATAGAGATAGCTGTGAATGTTTCAACTTAAAATAAGAAATGATTTTAAAATTTCAAGACTTAATTTTAGAAGCAGGTTAACAACACATTAGATCATGACTCAGACATGTGACAAAAGTACTTCTTTCTGGAAGAAAAGGGAAGGGAGAGAGAGGTATACAGAGAAACAGAAGCTATACGTTTAGATACCACTAGTTATATTAAAATTAGTTCCTTTTCTATTCATCCATTCACCTGTTCATGTATTCACTCATCCATCCATCCATTTGTCCATCCTTCTAGCCCTTAAATATTTATTGAAGATCTATTTGGGATTGCAAATAGATACTGGGGCAGGTAGACAGACTTGGGAAAACTTCAACAAGAAGCTTGTGCCATTTCCTGGAAACCTAGATTTCTTTGTTTAGCTGTTGATCTTTTTTTTTTTTTTTTAATTTTTTAGGGGAGCCTCCCATTTGGAGCAGAGAGAGAAAAGAGTAAATTTTCTCTCACTACTCTCTGAATGAACAGTCCTCTCTTCAATGACCCTGTTTGAGAGAGAAAAAAAAAAAAAGGTGTGGATGAATACTGGGTCAGTCCCCAGATTCTGCTAGGTGGAGAGAATCCTTGGACTCATACTCAGTGGAGTGGGACAAAGGGAAGAGGCAACTTCATTTACAGGATGAGAGTGCACTGCATGGAACCTAGGATAGTTTCTTTGATTTTACTCTGGCTTTTATTATTCTGTATTTAATGAATTAACAAAGCGACTTTTAGTTTCCATTTATGTTAAATATTGTTCTGTTTGGATTTATATGGCAAGCATAATTGTGGACATTTTTGTTTCATTTTGCAAGTTATTACCACAGGGAAGTTATAACCAAGTAAAATCTTCAACTTGAGTGAGTAGCAATTTCTTTATCAATTGATTCTAACATCTTGTTTATTTAACAGATTCAGTGATGAGGGAGTTGGCAGCCATATCATAACAGCATTTACAATATAAATATGTAAATACATTATAAAGAGAGGAAAATAGCAGGAAAAAATGGCAGCTAGTGATCTACTTCTATTTGTTTCCTAGAATATCCTAGCAGGTTTGCAGACTCAGAATCAGAATATGTTATGTGGTCAAATGAAAAAATTTAAGTCAAACTAAAGATGTGATAAATATTTAAATGATGTCTTCCTCTAAATTAAAAACAAATTAATGAAGAAGTCCCCCTCTTTGCTGCAGCTTACTGTCTATAAAATGTGGATGACAGTTCTTGTCTCTCAAATGTGTGGTGATGAAAGGAACATAGCGGACAGAGTACTCAGACTGGGGCATGTGGGCTGCTCATCCACAGTGACTGTGACAGTGTGCAAAGTCAGTCCACTCATGGGCGTGTGTGTGGATGCTCAGGGTTATCTACCTGAAAGCACCAGCTTTTCAAGATATCATCCTCGAATCATTAAAATGTAAAAGGGAAAATTAAGCAGCAGAGAATAACCATCATAATTTTCTGTTGAGTATTTAACTTTTAAAAGCCTATGCCTTAAACATAAATTATAGTCATTATGATGACATAAACAAGAAATCTTCACTGTTGGATTATTTGTAGTTCATACAACTTTTTTCCCTGGGCATAAAATTTCTACTTGATTATACGTTAGATAAAAGGGCAAAGGAGTAATATATTTTTTTTCAGAACAATAGAATTATGATAAATCGGTTTTAAAATCGAGCAATGGCTTTAAATATTTGAATGAAGTATAATTGGCATAAGGAATTTATTGTATTTTTTTTTTTTTTTGCCAAGCTTGAATATCAACAAGGAGACATTAAGAAAAAAAAAAAAATCACCCAAATAGCGGGGCTATTCATCCTGATGTCATTTTAATCATAACAAAAATCCAGGTATCTGATTACATAAGTTAATAATTTTACCATGATTCCAAATTTTAACATTTTAATAAAATGTAGTCAAGTAGAATTACAGTCAAAATGCCACTACTTCAGAAATAGTGGTACTTTAAAAACATGTGTAGGTGAAATTCTGATAGGACCATTTTGATAGTGAGAATTTTTCAATGCAGCAATTTTGGCAAGAGAACATTTTGATATGCCCTAGAAAGCAAGTCACTGAATTCTCAACTTCTTAAAATACTGAGTTCTTTGACAAAAGGACCACATTGTCCCTTTGACCCTCACAATAGCCCTGGCTTGTGGGTGTCCAGAAGTTGCTCTGCAACCCATGTCCAGGCTTGACCTGGTGTTGGGCCTCACTCACACCGTGGAGCATATCCTGAAGGATGGCACAGGGGTGACACATATCCTCTGTGCTTATTACTTGAAAACACCACCCCCTTGAATTTTTTAAAAAGAATTTTACATCTTGAAGTGAATGTCAAAAAGGCTGTGTTAAAATGTTCTGCCTTTGTAAGGGCTATGCTTGTAAAAGGTGAGCAAGGAAGCCTACAGAAGAAAAGGAACTCATGGATTTGCCTGAAGTAGATGTAAAAATGGAAAAAACAAAAACCCACCCTTAAGTGCAGAAAAGTCCACGTATCATAACAGAGTCAAAATATTCAAGGATTGAAAAACACCTGAAAGACTATTTGATCAAAATGCTGACCTAAATATTAGAAACTCCATGTTTCCCAGTCCCCTGGTCTCACAAGGCTGCTCTCTTCGGGTAAAAGTCACCTGACCCTTACCTACTGTGTCTGTCTGCTCCATGCTCAGATGCCCAGATGAAGAGGATAGAAGGAATTCTGCTTTGGGAAGACTGAAATCCTGCTCTACAGGTAAGCACTAATCCTAACATGGTATTTCTCATGTGTCAGACTAAGTCCTGATCAGAATTTAGCTCTTGACGCTGTATTTTATACTTGAATCTCTATTTTCATTCCCTGTTTCAGGAAGTGGGGGTGCCTCCTTCTCTTAGGACACCACCCTTTTATGGAGGCTCTGCTGCCTCCTGACCCTGTTCTACTGATGTGGGCTGCCAGAGCTTGCAGGTTCCTGTCTGTCCCCTGATTGTGCTCCACCTTCCTGTTACCCTGGCCTGGCATTCTCCTTGATGTCACCTACAGAGTCACCTGTCACTTGTCACAGTACTCACTGAAGGCATTTTGGAACCCATTCCAGCAAGGCCCACTTTCTCAACAACTGCTGCCAGTGTCAGATTGAATCTCATTTCTGTCTCATGATTAGAAATTTCTCTTGTGTTATCCAATTTCTTGGATCATAGAGGTCCAAGAACCCACAGTTTTTTAAGAAAGCTGATTTTATCTTATAAAATTAATGACCAGCTGGGCACTATTGCTTATGCTTGTAATCCCAGTGGCTCAGGAGACTGAGGATCCCTAGTTCAAAGCCAGATCCAGCACCTTAGAAAGGCCCTAAGCAACTTAGGGAAATCCTGTCTCAAAATAAAATATAAAATGGGCTGGGGATGTGTTGCCCAGTGGTTAAGTACCCCTGGGTTTAATTCCTGGAAACCAGTCTCCCCAAATAAAAACAAAGAGATATGTAAAAATAAAATTAATGACCAACAGAAAGATTTTTATTCTATGAACTAAAAAAATGAGGCCAATATGACACAGTAATTTTGTACAAGTTAGAAAAAGGCAACCCTCTAGATAGACCAATTTTAAAAAGGTCCTCTATATCCCATGGCCCAATTCAGGCCACAGAGCTCAGATAAAATTTCAGCCCACTTTCTCCTTGGCTGGACATTCTTGTGCAGGACATAGTCCATGTAACTCCTGTGGGGTCCATGGATTGGTCCTGATTTAGCTCTTCAGAGTCTCAGATTACAGGTCTAAATAGATATTCTACATGAGATTTCTCCAATTATTTGATAACAGTTACTGTACTCCTTCTGCAATTTCCTTTCTTTGGGTTACACATATTGAGTTTCTTCATTTATTCTTCATGAATTATTTTGAAATCTCCTATTGACTGTTCAGAACATACTTCCATTTATCTATATTTTCTTCAAATATCTTAAATGAAACACAGCATTAGTCCAGGCTGGTTTCACCAATGTGAAATTATAATTTCCTTTGTTCTCTACCATTCTATTTCTAAGCACTCTAAGACTGAGGAGAATTTTAATAACCTAGTAAGACAAACTCTGAGCTTTAAATATTAAGTATTCTGGGTTAAATAACTATCAGAACAAAACCAAAGTTGTGTTTTCTTAAGATCACTTTTTAAGACAGGATTATAAAGAAAGCTGTGAGCAATTGTGATAAAGCAAAAGCTATGATGATTTTATGAAATATATTGAATTTGATTGGGGTTTAGTAGCTTATTTCTTTCCATAAAGCAAATTCTGATTCACAGGCATAATTTCAAACTGTCTTTCTTCAAGTGTATGCACACACATGTATTTATCATTCAATTATTAGTTAATAAGCAATCAATGCCTGCATCAGCTACAGCAGTGTCAGAGCTTAATGGAATACAGTAATTTCATAAAGGTTAGATAGAAAAAGTATGTTTTCAGAGCAAATAATTTGAACTCATGCAAACAAGGGGTAGGTGGTAAAAATGGAGAAGTTTATGTATTTTCATACTAAAGAGGAATGTTCTAAATGTATCTTGAGAGGTATTGAGGATGTCAATGATAAAGGTTATAAAGTTCAAGATCTTTAGCAACCCAGCTAGATCACAGCACAGTCTGAATTCTGAAACTTTTTTCATGCTTTTAAGTTGAGCAACTGACAGTGTGGTTGCGTGGCAAGAATTGAATGGAACTAAAGGGTTTGACTTTAGTGTGGTTTGGAGGCACACATTACAAACTACTATCACATATCTGGATCATCTATCTTGGCTTTGTTCTGTAGATGAGACTAAAATCCTCATAGAGGAGTGGCCCCTCTCCACAGTAAAACAAAATTCCTCTTCTCATCACTCTATTTTAAAGATTGTAAGAACTTAAAAGCATCCAATAAAGACCAAAATGATTGCTACACACTTGGAATCTGCCAGGACCAGGAGTATATATGTGTACAGGACATTATTAGTAACTTCTAGTTGTCAGCTGAAAAGTATGTAGGCAGGAACTATGTAAATAATATGCTCTAATTTCAACACACTGTTGGTTTTGGAACTGAGGCCAAGCTTTCATGACTTATCTCCAGCTGGCATCCCAGTGGTGCTGGTTTTCTGAATGGCAAAACATCCTGCCCAGGATCCCTTATGATCAAAAGAATCCAGTAAAGGGATTATCTTATCAAAGGGATAATGCACTGAATCTTACAGAGAGTAGGGTGGTGACAGGACCATTATATGACCCTGAGATAGGTTCAATATTGTGTACTGAATCCACTAATTCCACTTAGTACCTTCCATTATGGTGAATAAAGGAGATTATGTCCGTGAAGTACTTTGCATATTAATTTTCCGTATACTGGCCTAGACTGTTTTTCAATGTACTTTCATGATGATTTCTAGATATATTCATGCTTGGATTATAATGGAGTCTGTATGGAGAATATTAAAAAGGAGTGTGAGGACACAACAGTAAGGAAAGGAGTTGAGATTAAGATCTGGAAGATTTGGGATTCAGACCCAGATTTCCATAGATAACTTTTAAGTATGGTAAAGTTATTTCACTACATTAGATTTCAGTTGCTCATCTGCCAAGTGAGGCTTATAATATCTACCTCCAAAGATGCTACAGGATGTAATGAAGAAATGCAATTCATGAAATGTAGGTCCTCAGGGAAGAAGGTTCTCAAAAAATGTTTAATGAATTAAGGTCACTAATTATTTCTCATGGGGATAGTTCTCCAAATAGCAGAACCTATTATTAGATGCTAATTAAACAATGTTCATTCAGGCATGATGGCACACACCTGCTTGGGAGGCTGAGGCAGGAGGATTTTGAGTTCAAAACCAGCCTCAGCAACTTAGTGAAGCCCTAAGTAACTCAGTGTGACCCTGTCTCAACATAAAATATAAAAAAGGGCTGAGGATGTAGCTCAGTGGTTAAGCACCTCTGGGTTTAATCTCTGGTACCAGAAAATAAAAAGTTCAAATATTGACTCAGTTGTGAAAAGATCTATGTAATTCTTGGGACACTAGTTTTCCCATTTCCTTGGAATACATATCATATCCTCTTACTGAAGGTAGCAAAAGTCTAAAACAACAACAAAATCAAACTAACAATTTTATTATCAAGACTCACAAAAGTAAGTAAATAAAAAAGAAGCCTAAGTAATTAAAAACTGCATTGCATTAAGACTCTTGGGGTGTGTGTGTCTGAAATTAAATTATGCATTCATGTTATTGATTGAAATGAACATTTGCAAATAATTCTGCATGGCTTCAAAAAATCAAATCCACTCAAACCTTGACAACTGTTAACATTTTAAAATTTAATAAAAGTCACCTAAAAGTTAGGTTATTTGGTGAATAAAAAGGGGAAAACTGAGATAAAGAAAAGGTATGGAATTCCAGTGGCTTGGGAGGTTGAGGCAGGAGGATCTCAAGTTCAAAGCCAGCCTCAGCAAAAGCAAGGTGCTAAGCAACTCAGTGAGATTTTGTCTGTAAATAAAATAGAAAATAGGGCTGCAGATATGGCTCAGTGGTTGAGTGCCCTTGAGTTCAATCCCTAGTACTCCCCCCAACCCCACCAAAAGAAAAGATATGCTGCATAACTAAGATCGTGTGTTCCCCAAATTTTCTTAGTGATAAATGCTGATTCTGGGAAAAGAGTTTGGGATCTGGGGGTTGGCATGAAGTTAGCAAGGCTGCTAGAAAAATGCTTAATAGTTGAATACAAAAGTTCACTAGGGCACTTTGTGCCCTCAATAATACTGGTCCATTATTACTTTCCTGATTACAAAAAGAAATGTAACCGCACAGGGGTGGGGGCAGGTGGCATTGGAGGTGGCATGCCCAAGACATGGATAAGGTAAGCATGAGTGGAATCAGGAGTAGAGTACAAAGAAAAGGACGGAGGAATAAAAACACTGTACGTAAATTTAAGGCAAACAGTAAAATGATATATTGAGATATTGATGACACAGCAGAATCTAGACATAGTTTTGATATTTGGGCATTGAGATACTTTGCAGAGGGCACCTGCAGTGACAATCAAAAGGTGAAAAAAGATGAAAGATAAGGATATAGGGAGCCATTATACATCAAATAGGAGAAGGTGGTAGCTCTTCCCCCCCAAAATTCATACTTGCACTATTTACCTATAATATGCAATACTTATAATTATTTGTATAATAAGAAATTAAATATTTAATATTTTTGGTTATAATTTTTTTGTTATCAATTTCAATCATAGTTTCAAAGAGTTTATTTTTCTGAACAAATAAAACACTCTAACAAAAAAATTCTGAAGAAATACTTGTTCCCCAAATAACTACATCTGAAGGATATCAATGCCCTGTTTTGTTGTCCCGGTAGAAACTAACTTTGTTTGGGTCTACCTACTCCCTCTTACCTACCATAAACTCTTTTACAAAATAGTTTTCATTATTTTTTAGATCAGTAGTCTAGCTGGCTTTCTTAGTAGTTAAGAAGGCCCTCTGAAGGTCTTTTCAATAAATTTTCATTTTAAAAAAGTACTACATAATCACATGCAAAAATAGGAATCTAAAAATGTAAATTTTAAGAATGTGCTTGTTATGGTTTAAATATGAGGTGTCCCCAAAAGCTCATGTGTTGTGGTGATAGCATAAAAAAGGTTCAGAGGTGAAATGATTACATTATGAGAGCTGTCATCAAAGGACGACAGGGGATTAACTGGGTGGTAATTGTAGGCAGGTAGGGTGTTGTTGGAGGAGGCTGATCACTGAGAGTATGCCTTTGGGGTCTATATTTTGTCCCAGGTGAGTGCAGCCCTCTCTCTGATTCCTGGTTGCCCTGTCCTGAGCTGCTTTCCTTTACCACACACTACGGCAATGAAGTGCAGCCTCGTCCATGGTCGGAGCCTGCCATCTGTGGACTGAGACTTCTGAAACCATGAGCCCCAAAGAAACTTTCCTTTTCTATGTTCTTGTCAGGTGTTTGGTCATAGGGATGAAAAAACTGACTAAAATAAAATTATTGAAAAAAAGGCAACTGGTCAAAGAAACTCTTACTTGTAAAGTGTGATTTGTGGTGTTAGGATGGCACATCTTGCCTTCTGAGACTTGTTTGACCTTGTTTGTGTTCAGCTACCTGGTAACTTGCTCGTAAGGATTAACATTTAAGAGTCTGAAAAGACTGTAGTCTCTGTGTGGCTATAAATTTGGACATACAAACAAGAAGATGAGAAAAAGGTCCTTTTTCTTAAAAGTCTGAGGTCATGCTTTTTCTATACACATTACACAAATTACTGCTTGCTAAGAAATGCATCTTTTATATCTTATAGAGTTGTTTATACACATAATATTAACCCAGTCAATTATCTGTCATAAGGTGCTTCTAGTTTTCAGCCCATGTTCTCCAGAAAAAAAAAAAATATCATTTTTCTTTTTTTGTCTGTGTTCCTATAAATAACAGTGCAAAGGTATTCAGCTTAGAGAAAAACAAACAAAGACATGCGCTATCTTTAGATACATAAAAGACATTGTCTAGGCTTTTTCCCCCAAGCATAACAGAGTCACTGGTAGGACCCCTTGATTATAAGGATGGTAAAACATCAGAATGAGCTTATGAGTCTTCTCTAAATTTAAAAGAAATTTGGAAATTACTAAAAAAAAAATATAAAGAAAGAGACTGCAGGAGAACCATGGCTTCTGAGCACTCTGTGAATCATAATGAGAAAGCAAGTCACTTGCCATTGCCCCTCCCTGTTCAGTTATTAGTCTATCTTGAGTGAATTGAGAACACTGAGTCAACTTCCTTCTTAAGTACAGGAGACACCACATTCATTGCCTCCTCACTCAGCCCTCCTTGGAGAATTTGTCTTCCCACTTGCTTAGAAGCAGTTCTCTTAGCCCCTGACAGGACTCCCTGAATTAGCACAGCCTGAGCTGACCGATTTGAGCCGGACCATCAGGCCCCTCTGCAGAGAATTCAGAAGAATAGGAGTCAGTTACTTGCCCGCAGGAGGTTAGTTTGAAAGTTCATACAGTCTGAGCCAGACTTTGCACCACTGCCAGCCAGAACTGCATAGAAGCCAAATGTTTTGCAGAGGGCAGGAAAATGGTCTACACCATTTTCTCACGGGGAAAGACCCCAAGAAAAAAGAGTTACGAGAGTTCGTTTAAAGGTATTTGTTTCTATTCTTGACAACCGGGCCTGGATGCAAATTTTGTGGGGCCTGGACCATATACAATTTGAGAGACTTCATTCAGGAGAAGAATTTGCAACTACAACAGAGAATCCTGTACAGGGAACCATGAAGCTTCAGTGAGGGGCATTTTAGCTTGAGATCTATTACTTTACTTTCACCTCTGTTTAGAATCCTGTGGTTTCTGATGAAGACATCCAAAATACACCAAAAGGAACTTTTGCAGGTCAGAAGGAATCTGGAATGATTTTTTAAAAGAAAATGTTTTCTAGAAAAATTGAACTAGGAACATTCTGGTAAATTCTTTCTTTTGGCAGTTCATCTCTAGAGGCCTCAAATGTTCTCCTGAGATTCTGTAGGCTCTACTCACAACTCATTCTCTGATTCTCTCTCACTCATCCTCCTATTATTTCAGTTTTGATACTGACTTTCTGGGGAATTTATTTGTGTTTTAAATTCTCCTTTAAAGAAATCTTTGATTTTTTTTCTGTATTTGGCATTTTGCTGGTTGGTCTGCACCATTACAATCATCCTATTTTCTTCTCGAGTATTATTAATAAAGAAGAAAATTCACAAGGCACATGTTGCTTCCCTCTTTGGCTGGACTTCTCCATTTCTGGTCCTGTTCTTGAAGGGTTTACAAGTTGCCTACTGGCCAGTTCTCTAATCCTAACAGCTAGGGAGTAATATAGGAGTCTAGGTAGCAGTATTCATGTTGCTATCTAAAAATGTGAGCTCTCAATCTCAATCTGCATAGGACACTTCAAATAGAGCTTCTAATATTATGTACATCAATACTAACTTCCATGAAATGGGCAAAAAGTATAGTTCAAGTAACTCCCCGATTTATCTCCCCAACACACACACACACACACACACACACACCATAGCAGAACAGTGTAGAGCCATAAATACCTTAACAGCAAGACAAAACAAAAAATAAGGATCACAGGAATTAAATTCATACCCCAAATGTATAAAGTATAATAATGTTTATGAAGGAGGAACTGTTTCAGGGGCAAATAGAGTTTTACAAGGAAAATGGATATTGTGTGATTAAATTTATGATGGTAGAAAATGAACTGATTCTCTGTAAGACATTGATTCTGATAATCTACAAAGGAAAAAAATAACACACACTGTGCTGATTAATTTTTTAGTATTATCTTAAGTGCTTTCCATGAATTATCTCCCATATCCCTTAGAAGAGCTCTTCTGGTCTTATATTCTATTTATTTATCTTTTTCCATCATTATTACTTCCATCACTTTACAGATGAGGAATCTGAAACTTACAAAGTGCTAAGGAAGCCAAATTCACGCATCTCTTTGGCTGGAGCCAGGTGCAGCCAGGACTTGTGATTCCTGAATACCATGGCCTTTAAAACTCCCCCTGCACCCTGCAAAAACACTCAGTACTTTGCAAAGGTTCTGTTGAAATAATCAGATATGGATAAAGCTTAAATGGGATTGAGGGGTCACCTTAGAGAAAAGACTTCAGAGGAAGATAGAATTAGAATAAAACTGGGAACAGAGCTGGGAAAATGTCACCATGCTTGTGACTTTAGGAGTAGGACCCTCATGTCCTTTGTATTTGAATATTTGAATCACTGCACCTGTGTCTTTTATCTATCATTGGACCTTGCTTTTGTCTTTTGTTTTTCTGTGTTTTTGTTTTGCTTTTTGTTTCTTTAAGGAAAGGGTATTGCCTTTCCTTTGGTGTCCTGTCCAGTGTCTTAGAAAAGAAAGTGAACAATTGCTTATTGAGGGCAGAAACAACAAAAGGAGGATTTTTTAAAAAAATATAAGATTGTATAGTTTTAAGGAAATAGAAGAGGAAGACAAATGTGACGTTGAATAGGCAAGATTTGTTTTTTGTTTTTTGTTTTTTTTTAAAGACCAGGTAAGCTCAGGAAACAACAACAAAAAAAAAAACAGAGGGACTACATCAAACAAAAACTTTTCTGAATAGCAAAGGAAACAATCAACAGAGACAATACAAACACACACACACACACACACACACACACACACAGAAGATATTTGCAAAGAATATATCTGACAAGGAATTGATATCCAGAATATATAAGGAATTCCAAAAACTCACAGAAAAGCAAATAACCTGATTAAAAAGTGGACAATAGACCCAAATAGTTATTTATCAAAAGAAGATCTGCAAATGGCCAGCAGGCATGTAAAAAATGCTCAACACCACCGATGATCAAAACTGCAAATCAAAACTACAGTGAAATAGCACCTTACCTAGTAAGAATGGATATTATTGAAAATAAAAGATAACTAGAGCTAGGAAGGATGTGGAGAAAAGGGAGCTTTTGCCACTGTTGGTGGAGATGTAAATTAGTATAGCCATTATGGAAAATAGTGTGCAGGTTCCTCAAAAGATTGAAAATAGAACTATGGTATGATTCAGCAATACCACTACCTTATATATATCCAAAGGAAGTGAAATCAGTATGCCAAAGAGACATCTATACTCCCATGTTCATTGTAGCAATATTGACAAAAGAAATGGAAACAACTTAGGAGTGTGTCAACTGATGAATGGATACAGAAAATGTGTCACATGTACACAATGAAGTACTAGTCAATGATTGAAAAGAAAAAAAAATCCTGTTATTTGTGTCATTGTGGTTGGAGCTGGAGATCTTTACGTTAAGTGAAATAAGCCAGACACAGAAAGACAAGTTCTGTAATTCACTCATATGTGGAATCTAAAAAAGTTGATCCCATAGAAACTGAGAGTAGAATAGTGGTTTTCAGAGGCTTGGGAGACTAGAAGGAAGGGAGGGATGGGGAAAAGTTGATCAATGAGTTCTAACTAACAGTTAGATGGAGCAAGAAGTCCTGCTGTGCTATGGTGTAGTGGGATGACTACAGACAACAGGAGTGCTGTACATTTCAAAAAGGTGAAAGAAAATGTTTTTGAAAGTTTTTACCATAATGAAATGATAACTTTTTGAGGAGACAAATATATTTAACCTGATTTAAACACTGTACAATATACAATATATAATATATACAGGTATCAAAACATCACATGGGGGCTGGGGTTGTGGCTTAGTGGTAGAGTGCTTGCCTGGCATGTATGAGGCACTGGATTCAATCCTCAGCACCACATAAAAAGAAAGAAAGAAAATAAAGGTACTGTGCCCATCTGCAACTAAAAATATATTTTAAAAAAAGACAAAAATGTGATTTTAAAAAATTACATGGTACTTCAATAATATGTACCATTTTAATATTTTTATGTATTGGCCAAAATAAATTCAATTAAAACAAAATAAAAATCAGGAGTGAGAAAGGCAGGCACAAAGATTAAAAAATGAGTACAGAGTTTAAATTGAGGAAAATAGAAGAATATGGCAATTGGAAAAAGTGATGTATGATGTAGACAAATGGAAAGAAAAACAAAAAATGTGGGGAAAACAATTAGAAATTGTTGTTAACCATTTTTAACATATTGAAAGAAGGTTAATTAATCTTTGTTGTTAAAAAAGCAGGATTATTCTATCAATAGATATTTTAAATGCCTATTGGGATGTAATGGGATTTTTAAATCCCATTAATGAGATTTTTTTTTTACTGAGCATTATGAAATAGGAGTGCATATATGGTTAAAAGGAAAAGTTTTATTATTATTATCATAGGGCTCTTATAATAAAACTTTATTATCATAGGGAAAAGCTTAGGAATTTTTAATGAGGAAATTTATATGGTCATTACATAAATCTCTTATGTTTACATGGCATAAGCAGGCCTAATCTGCAGAAAGATGTGAACTAGAGAATACCTTCTAAGAAAGCCTTTTCATTTTGACCTATGTATAAACTTTACAAGTTGCAAAACTATATGGGGTCCTCAGTGCCCTTCATTCAGTTTCTCTCAGTGGTAACATTTACATAGCTAGAGTATTTTATCAAAACCAGAAAATTGCCATCAGAACAATATAATGAACTAAACTACAGAACTTACTCAGATTTCACTTTTTGCAGTTTTTTGAATGTGTGTATAGAGTTTTATAAAATGTTATTGCATGTGTAGAGTTATGTAACTACCACCACAATGAGAACCTTAGAAAGGAAAGGAACACAAGATACAGAACTGGAAGGGAGCACCCTGAGAAAAATGTCAATATAAAGGATGAAGTCAAATGGAGACACATGGATGATATGAATGATGGTTTTAATCAGAATTCTTAAACAGTCATGTATTTTCATAGTTGGTAAAAATGATATTATCTTTCAGCTAATAGAGATACACTTTATATAAGAAAGTTATTCTAAGAAAAGTAAGTATATGGGATATAAGACCAGATGATTTAAAAGAAAAAATGGAAACATTAACTATTAAGGAAAGAAATATGACATACTGAAAATATAAAAATAAATGTTGGTAAGCAAAAAAAATCACATTTTGAAGGCTATAACTTTCAGTGACTTGAGAATATATAAATATATTTAGAATGATATGTACCACAATGAAAGAATGGTCCATGCTCAAGGTCCAAATTTACATGTGTTAGAGAAAAGACTTTTTTTGGTCACTGTTGTTGAAACAAGGGTATGTGATGACTGAAACATGGGAACATCTGATCTCACTGTGAAAATACAAAAGAACTTGTATTTTTCCAAAAAACCTGTATTCTCTAATAAATTTATGTGAATGTAGAGATACAGATATCGAGGGAAAATGTATCTTTGAAGAATAAAGTCATTTGAATGGAAACAACAGGTAATATGGACTACAGTCTATGCCAATGCTGCAAAGGGTATCCATTTTCCAGATTTCTTTTTTTTCCAAACAGAACCCATCTCCTGTGACAGAAATTGAGCTTGCTCTGTCAGTCTCTTGCAGCAAGATATTGATATAAAATCCATTCTGGCAGATGGAACTTGAGGGAAAGCATGCTAGCAAGCCTTCCAGGAATTTCTTGCTGTATTGAATAAGAAGAGCTAAAATCCCTCTCCCACTTCCTGTTACTGATATTCTGTGAAGAGAAGGTTCTTAGATGTGCTGTAGCCATTTTATAAACATAAGGCAAGGACAAGAGGATTACAGAGGAGGTGAACTACAGTTCCTGCCACTGAATTAATGCTAGATAAACCCTATCTCTGGGCTTCCAGTTATGTGAAAAATAAAAACCTATTAATTTAGACAGAGTGCAAAAGCATCCTAACAGTCAGCTAAGGATCATGAAAGAATGCAATAGTCACTACTAAATACCAGTTATGTGTTGAGCTCTACAAAACAGCTTTCACTTTAATACCTTTTTCTAAAGAATTGTCTATGAAAAGAAGGAATAGAAATGACCAGAAGTCAAGAATGACCAATGAAGGTCAATGTTTTCTTAGAGGTGGAAAAAAATCTCAAAGGAGATTTTTTTTACACGAAGGAATTCATGGTTTGAGGGCTTTGGGTGTTGAAGGTAGGTATGAAAAGGGAACTGGAGTAATAAAAAAGAAAAATGTATATGTGCATTATAAGAGTGTTCTTTTGTAACGTATTTGATGACTAAATATATTTCTCAACTTCAGAGCTTGTAAATCTTAGAGATTAGGTCTAATTTGGCAAGAGAAAGGCTATTTTGAAGATTCATGATTATGAATAATTCTATCTGTATGCTTCATATATCTATATGAAAGGAGAAAAATTTGTAAATGTAGGAAATAGAGTTTTTCTCTAGGAATTCCATTCCCAGTTTTACCAAAATTATGCATTCATCTAGAGAATGAAGTTGTTTGTTCATGTTGAGAAAGGATGATTTAGGGGTATCAGCCTTGAACTATGACTTTTGAAGGGGAAGAACTTGGCCAATAGAAATGATTTTGTTTAATTGCTGTCATGAATTTAATCAGCAAAGAAAACTTCATAATATCTACCTTACTAGAAATGATGCCATATATACATATTTTAGTGCTATATATTTTAACCTAAATATAGAAACAATTTTAAAGCATAACTTTAAAATATGCAAATTTTTCCTCTATATTTATATATGAATTTTTCAAAGCAAAAGACTATTTTAAAATTAAATGCCATGGGAAAAATTTAGAATAATTTTATTCAAATGTATACTCCATATATAGTTCTACAAGCTATGATTCAGCTGAAATTCTACTTTCTCCAAAGACTTTTCTCAACCTCTGAAGCCTTTACTATTTTGTTCCCTGTTTTGATCCATATCATGTTTTCCTTCCTCTATTTATTTTTTACCACTAGGAATGCAAGTTCTATGAGGTAGAATTCTTTATGCATTTTGTTTTCTTATGTATCCCAGGAGTTTGTTCAATTCCTGGTAAATAATAGGCATCAAGAAATGTTTATTGAGTAAATTAATGAGCATATTTTTATTCTCCAGTTAAATTGTAAACTCTGAGAGTGAGGTTATGCCATATACTTGTGTATCCTCTCTTGCATACATAGGGGTCTATTAGCAAATAACTGTTAATAACCAAGTTGAATATACAGCACATACTGAGAAGTCCCATTGTTTCAGGTCATTGAGTCACTGTCTTGGGTCAAGAAAAAAGTCACTGCTGTTTTCTCACCATTGACTTGTAAATATGCAATACATACAAATTATTTTAATGTACAGGTGTTCATGTATACTCTGAGATCTTTTAGTTTTGTGTTTAATCCCAAAGACAGAATATGAAGGCCAGTGTTGAGGCTTCATTTTGTGAACTTGTTCTGTATGGAAAGATGTCCTTTCTTATAGAAGATGCCAGTGTTAGAAGAAGTCAGGCAGTCTTTGCTTTGCATAGGAGTGAGGCACTGTGAAAATGACTGCAAACAGAAATCATGCAATGTGATGTTAGTAATCAATGAGCAAAATTATGATTGATCCATGAATTTTAAGTTTTTTAATAAAAACATTAAAATTCTATTATGGTTAGTTATAAATGTACAAAGAAATGAAAAGAATAAAACTATTTGCTAGTTACACTGCAACTTAAATATTAAAAACACTGAGAATAAGAATATTTGATTTCTTTCAAAAAATGTTAATAGAATAGTTTGATTCCACATATAAGCGAGATTATGCAGTGAGATTTGTCTTTCTGTGCCTGGCTTATTTCATTTAATAAAATGTATTGACTTGATCATTGTACAATGTACATATACGCATCACATTATCTCATAAATAAGAATAAATCATGTGTCAATCAAAAATAAAAATGAAAAAACCAAGAAAATATTTTGAATAATGCTTGTTTTCTTCTGGTCATACAGTTTACTATTAAGAAAGACAGTCATGCCCAGCTTGTTGCTACTTGCACGGCCACATAAGATTGGCTTCAGGCCCAGAACATTTCCTAAGTAGGAGATTAAGAACCTTCAAAGCCTGTGCTGGGTTTGCTGCCTTGTGAGGGAGTATCATTACCTATTCTGGACTTGCTGTATACTCCTTTGTTCTGCTTACGCATTTGTGTCTATGGTCCTCACGCATGCCATGAACTTCCTGCATTTCAGATCCCATAGGGAAGGAGTCAGAGTCTGGGATCCTTTTACTGAAGCTCCAAGAGGGAAGTGTACTAGTACATTACCTATGTTGGCTGCCAAGTGGATTTGCTGGCCAATGGGACCACGATCACGATTGTGTGGGCTAGATCTTGTACATTCTCTTTTCCCTTTTGTGTGTAAATGTGGTACCAGTTGACCCTGGTGTTGTTCATTCTCAGTGACCTTGAATGATACACTGATCTCTTTCCTGGGAGGCATGTGACTGTCCTCTAAACTTGGCCACACAGTTTGGTCACTGTGAATGATGAGTTATATGGAGCAAGAAACTTTTCTATGTCTTGGAAAATTGTCATTCTCCTTTCTAAGTTTGGATTGACTTCAAACATTTTGTCCTTTGCACTTCCATGGCATGCAATACCTCTGAGAGTTCCTTTAATGTGAAATTTTTTTCTTCTGATGTTACTTTCTCTGGGACGTTGTTTTCCTTTTTATTATGACCAGGTTCTTATGTGTATTAATAGAAGAGCTGTCACCAAATTCTTTGGACTAAATGTCTGTTTTGTCCATAACTCCATTTATGTTTGATTTAAATTTAATTTTTGTTTCTTTGTTGCATTTTCTTTTCTGTTGAACATGGTTCTCTTTGCATGATCCATTTGTGTAAGAAGTCACATAGTTTAAACACGGGGAGACAAGCAGACAACAAAGCTATACTTGGCTGTATGTGTATGAACTGAAATAACAGAGTAGCAATGACCAAACTGAAATTGGTCGCTGAAGATGCAAATTTGTTCTTTATGCAGTTATCAGTGGACAGAAGAACTTCCAGTGAAGTTTTTGTTTGATTCAATTAATCATAGTTCATACACTATGGTAACAGAAATCTAATCCTATATTATGGGGTCTTTTATTTTTTAACTTAACTTTAGTAATTGAAGTTTGAGAATATTAGAACTAGTAAAATGAGACCTGCCTATAGTTTAGTTTGGCTCATTAATTTTAAGAATTTCCATGAAAAACCTTTGGAAAATCAGTTTATTTAAAAGAAGGGAATGAACTAGAATGAAAAGACTATTCATCTATTTAAATTTACCTTATTAATTTACATATTTCACTATCTATCATTATATGAGCTTAAAAGACTCATTTATTGACCATACTCAATACTGTTTACAGTCATCTCTTAGTATCTTTGGGGGACTGGTTCCAGGACTCCCTCTCCTATAGATACCAAAATCTACAAATACTTAAGTTCTTCATATAAAATGAAATGACATTTGCATATAACCAATGTACTATATGCTTTAAATCATATCTAGGTTATGTATAATATGCAATACAAAAAATATATAATACAATGTAAAAGCAATGTAAAGAATTTTTATAATGCATTGTTTAGGGAATAATGACAAAAAAGTCTATACATGTCCGGTACAGGCATTTAAAAAACGTTTTCCACCTGTAGTTGGGTGAATCCAAAGAAATAGAACTTATGCATTTGGAGAGTCTGTTATACTGACAAATCTGATCCAACATTTTTTTGTTAAGATGTTCAGAAAATGGACCTTTAGCTAAAGTCTAATTTAAAATCTCATCTATACCAGAGGGTGAGATCTGCATGGTGAATTTTATATCCCAGCTGGTAGCACTCATTATTTCTACCACTTAATATGCTCCTGACTCATAAGCCACTTACTTCCAAGCCCTTGATTTCCATAATAGTTTTTTATACCCCTAGTCTAACATTAGCCAAAATTTCATCAGAGTGCCTTTCCAAACTATATTAAGCCGTGTGAGCATCATTTCTTTGGTGTCTTATTAGAATTACCGAAAATCATTTACCAAACTGAATGAAATGTTTATATTCTAGATTTGTCTACAAATGTAATGGACTGTGGTGTATAAAATTAAGACCTAATTACTTTTACTTAAATAATTTCAGGGGCATGTATGACATGCATGTGCATACTGGCACAGAAACATTGATTATCTTTCTAGATGGCATTGCAATTTATTTTAATAATTGCTTGCTTTAACCCAGCATTTTAATAAAATAATGCATTTATTGTAACTAAGATTTGATGGCCATTTTCTGTAGTAGGTAGTTAATTTTAATCAGGGGTTTCATGTTCCTTAAAATAAACATTCAAATTTAAAATAGTTTTGATTTATGCTATTAAAATGCTAGAATTGATTAAAAAAAGATTTCAGGCTATAACGGCATAGGTTCTTATCTTTCTATCAAAAGTGTGAACTTAATTTGAAAGCTTGATAATGGTGAGGCTTGGTGAGAACATAATAATTTGCACTGGATAAAGCTTGGTGCTGCTTCTTCTCTAATATGTGATAATTGATGATAAAACAATGGCCATTGATGAGTGATGCTTGCACAGCACTGCTTGTTCCTCTGATGAAGGAAAAGTGTTATTATCTATGGTACAAAATGTCAGTTGAGAGCCATTTGCTCAGTGAGGCCATACAATCACAATAGGAAAACTGTGAACCCATAAAGGACACTTCTCAACTGGTATGATAAATTAATCCATTTGCTCTAATCACCCACGTGACATGGTGTGTGTTTGTGTGCGTGTGTGTGTGTGTGTGTGTGTGTGTATTCATATATAGAGAGAGGCAGAGAGAGAAAGAGATAGAGACTGTTATCAACTTCTTAGAAAGTCATTTAGTATTTTTGTTAATGTTTTGTCATTATAAAAGAGGTGAATAGAAAATTCAACACCTCAAAGGACTAAAGAATTAAATATAATAAAAGAATCCTTTAACTTATACTCACCTTTGTTCTTTTTTAAGAATTAATAATAGACATTGCAAAGTTTCTTTGGATTACTAAAAAAGCTATGACAGAATTTTAGAGTAATATTGAATGTTTTTTATACAAATGAACACATAATTAATAGCAAAAGGAGAACATTTTTCATCAAATAAAGCTACCTAATTTCCTAACAGTTTTGCCACCCTACATAATAATATAATCATTCCATATTTAGTGTTGCCTAAGTGAAGTGATTATAAGTATTTTAAATGTAACATTAAGTTGAAATTTCAATATAACCAGATGATAAAGAAATGATTTATTTGCTTCATGCACCACTCTTTTCTAAACTCACTAGTTGTGATAAGCATGGTTCTCTACTGTTATAAACATCTGTCCTGTAATTTAGAAGTCACTAAATAATTTAAAAGAGTTGAAATTTTCAAACATAAAGAAATGATGAGCATTATTACCTTATGTATATATGGGAATACTCCTCCTGTGTAACTCTACATCATGTACAACCAGAAGAATGAGAAGTTATACTTCACATGATGTGTCAAAATGCATTTTACTGTCCTGTATAACTAATTAGAACAAAATTTTAAAAATTAAAAAAATTAAAAAATGATGAGAAGAGAGAAATTCTAGTGACCCTGATTTGATCATCCCAAGTCATAAACATGTGTACATAGGAACTTATTAATATATGTAGTTAATACATGTTAATAAAAACAAAATCACAAATATAAGGGAGTACAATAACAACAAAAACCAATTTAAATCTTTTTTGGAGGGGGGGATTCTGCCTGGGTTTTGCTTTTTTTTTTTGCCTCCAGGTATTGAACTCAGGGGCACTTTACCATTGAGCCACATCTCTAGTTCTTTTTTTTTTAATTTGTAAATTTTGAGACAGGGTCTCACTAAGTTGTTCAGGGCATTGCTAAGTTGCTGAGGCTGGCCTTGAACTTGCAATCCCCCTGCCTTAGCCTCCTGAGCAGCTGGAATTACAGGTGTGTGCCACCACATCTGGCTTGGGTATTGCTTTTTTATTTTAGGTGTTTTTATTGGTACATTTTATTTACACATAATCTTGGGGTTCATTTTGACATAATCATACATGCACAGAATATAATTTGCCCCACTTCAGTTCCCAGAACTTCCTCTTTCCCTCTTATCCTCTCTCCTCCTGCTCCCCTTTCTGTACTCTACAGGCCTTCCTTCTATTTATTTGTAGTTTTTTAAATTGGTGCTTTATAGATATAAAGGTGAAATTCAAGGTGGTATATTCATATATGTACATAGCATAATTTGGTAGATGTCATGTAATGCTGCATGCAGAGTTTTAAAAAGCATTCTTGTGGTATTTCCCTTAATTATGTTCTGGTAACCTCACTGCAGACACTTCACTAAACTTATGTACCGGAATGGTCTGGACTATTGTGGTCCTCTTGGAAGTGGTTTACATGAAAAGAGTTGTTTGCATCCTGAAGGTGTGGAAGTCAGTCATAAATATGGCTTTACTTTAAGGGTTCAGTGTATATACTCTTACTGTACATTTCTCTAAATACAAGAAACATGATAACATGCTATAAAAGAAAAATGAGTGGAAACTGAATTGGGAAGACTTGGGGGCATTTCTGGAAAGGACTCTATGATGAATTACTTCGGTGAACTACATTTAGACCAAGAGTCCTTCTGGAGCTTGCTCTGCTTCCTCATTTCAGTGGATGTCAACTGAGCTTCATTCCTGCTCTTAGAGACAGGACAGGCTGCTCAACCCTGCAGCACATCAGGCAGGGCTGTTGGAATAGAAGGGAACAAAAATTATCTGTCAACCTACACTTGAGTTGAAATTTTCAAGTCTAAGATTCCATCTGAAGTTCAAGTTCAGTAAGAGGGCTTGAAATCACAAAATCTCAAAGCACTTTTTATAGAATGTAATGCAAATGCATAGCTCATTGGAATATAAAATATTGTCCTTTCCCCATGTTGACTAAAATCTGTCAGAAGGAGTAGGATAAATCCATACAAAGAATCGGTAGAATTAAATATTTATCCAATCATTTCATTAGGATAAGTAGGTGGTGTGCTGGTGAATGTTTAACAGCCACCTCACCAGGGTGGGGTGGCTAGGGGTGGTGGTATGTAGTTGAGTGAATTCCTCATGTGTAGCATTTGTTAATTCCTGTGGTGTAAATACTTCCATCATGGCTGATTTCAAGCTTCTAATGAGGTGTCACTGAACTTGACCTTGGAGCAAAATGCTTAGTAACTATTTAATATTTCCAATATGCAGATACAATACATAATTCCAAGAATGTAAACAAAAGAGTGATGAATTTTGACTGTTCTGTTCTTAATGTAATTTATTTAATTATAAGCTTATGCAATTAGTAATTCATTAATGTGTGGAACTTACAACTGGCTCACAAAATTCCTGAAGATTTTACATCCAGCTCTCATAAGCTGGTGTGTGCCACTTCCAGCACACTCCTAAGATATGCAGACTTCTATGTTTCTATAAATATCATGAATATGTCCTACTTACTCATGCTTAAATTATTGTTTGTGTTCTATTTAATATTGTTAAAGAGTTCATTTAAAATATTATTAGGAAGGTTGAAGAGAAGCTTGTTACTTAATAACTAGTTTTACTGGAAGAAAACTGAGAAATGGAAGGAGTAGTTCATTATCAACTAATACTATGTGTATGTTTATTTATATATATATGTAGTGGAATCTCTATCTGTATCTACATTATCTATCTTTTTTTATCTATCTTAAAATGGTTAAATTTATCTATATTTATCTACAGATGAATATGACTGTGTTCTGGAAGAAGTACCTCAATTATTTTTAGGAAAAATATAGTATTATAAAACTAAATATACATATTTTTAAATTCATTAATAAGTATAGATACTTTTTTTTTTTTTTTTTGCTGTGCTGGGGATTGAACCCACGGCCTTGTGCTTCCAAGGCAAGCACTCTACCAACTAAGTTATATCCCCAGCAGTATAGATACTTTTGATGTACTACTTTATTCCCATAGTCTTTAAAGAATAACATATTTTATGTAAATGACTGTAAAAAAGTGGGTGGAACTCAAATAAATGAAATACATGTGTATATATACATATTTTAAAAATATATATCATGATATCTACTTAAGGTAAGATTTTGTATTTTGTTTTCAACATACAAATTTCTTCAGAAAGTGATCTTGTCAGTAAATTTCAAGCCATGATGATAGTTTTGTTATTTAAAAAATGTAAATAAAGCTTACCCATAAAACTATGACATATTGTAAATCGAAGAACCAGTAGCCAGACTTATTTGGATCATAGGCATCTTTGTTGAGTTGGTCCCAGATTAACAGCTGGAAATGAGCTCAGTTCCTGACTGCTGAGTGCTAATGAATACTGCTAACTGCTGACACGCATTACAAGAGGGACAAAATTGTGTTTTTCAGAAAGTGTCATCAAACTAATAATTTCCGATATGTGTTGACAAGATTAAATAGCAAAGACTTTCAGTAAGATGGTCAGTGTGTCCATTAAAGTCTTCATATGACTTGTTTTCTAATGAACTATTTGAAAAGGTGGTAATAACATTGTTCTTAATCTGATAATATATTGTCTTACTGACACATCTTCTTAAACTGTTTTGGAATTCAGTAGAACTTTAGAAATTATTCTTTCCAATTATTTACGAGCCAACTTCTAAGCAATCACTTAGTTTTGGGTTTTGAACATCTTTGCAATAATTTTCCTAAACACAAGGGATATTTGTTAGTGAAAAACCAAAGTTCTCTCTCTTTTTAACATATAATGAGTCACAAAAGTTTTCATTTGAAAGGAATGGAAGAGATTAAGAGGTATTTTGTACATATTTGAGGAAAATATAATTTGCTCTCTATATCCCATGGGGTCATGTGTCGGGGATACATAGTAATATAAGGCACACCAGCTACCTCAGAACAGGTGAGTCTCCAGCAAGCAGCACCCACCCAGGAACACCTGGTTTGTAGAGAGGCTCCAGACACTGGCCAGGAAAGGCAACATTCTACTATGCTTATATAACACATTCATCTGAGGATTTCACACACTTCATAAGCATTCACTTGTCAATTTTCACAGCATCTCCAGGAACTAGATAAGTGTGAAAAATTATTATTCCCACAGGAGAGTTGGGGGCAAGAGTCATACAGGAGATGTGTTTGCCAGGAGTCACAGTGAAGCTGATGGAGTGCTTCTGCTGTGCCTTTCGTAGGCTTTCAATAAGTACCATTTCATGGATCTGAATCAGAGTCTGAGTGTAGAGGCCATGGCTCTGCCGCTCCTTTACACAGAAAGCAGCCCTCAAGCAACTCTGAAATAAATGTCATTATAGGTCCTGCAAACTGTGCAAGCCACCTCAGATAAGGAAACTACTTTAGATCAGAACAAAAGCCCAGACATTGACTCATATTTCATCTGAACGGCAATTCTCTTCTTTCTGCAATTGGCTGTTTTAGACTGAGCCAGCCTTACATCTCTCACCTGACCATAAACCTCTTTAGAAATGACGAGTACTTCTAAATAAATACTTTCTTACTTGGGTAACTAAACCTGATGTTATACAGTTTCTTGCCATAAAGAATAATAAATTGATTAAGCTTACAAGAAGAAAACCAGCGAAAATTGACATCATTGAAAAAACATACCCTGTACACCAACACATTTGGATAAAGAATATGTTTGATACAGAAATATGTTTTTAAACATCAGAGTGTTTAAGATTTATTTCTGAGTGTTTATTATAAATTCCAAGGAGTTGGAGACTCTTGGCTATTTGTGAATTACTAGAAATAAATCTCCCACAGAGTGGGGAAGGGAAGGTTCCTGAGCGGAATGCACAACAGAACCAATGGTTCCAAGACTCCCATTGCCATGAGACACTCAAAGAGTGCCTCTCCCTCTTCAAACATGGAAGGCTATGTAAAAAGAAGTTGCTGGAATCATTCAGGCCTCTCTTCCTGCCCCCTTCTTCTGAAGATGCTTGGTAGGCTTTTAGTGTCTTGCCACACCATGGCTTTCACATGCCAGCATGAAGCCTCACAGTTCTAGATCATGACTCATCTGTATTTCTCACACCTGCTTTAAAATAGTGCCTTTTGAGGAATCAGAAATATCTGTCTTCATTTTTCTCCACACCTTAATAGCACTGATCATGTTTTTGTCCTCCTCTATTTACTTGACTATTTAATGATCACTTAAATTTAACAATTCCAATTTCAAATTCTGATGCATAGCTGGTTAGTTAAATTGGTATTCCACTCCTTCATTGTCATTGTTGGCTGTTTTATAGTGGAACAGATTTGGACAGTGTTATGGTTTAGATATGAGACGTCTCCAAAAGCTCCTGAATAGACGCAGGAATGTTCAGAGGTGAAATGATTAGATTTCAAGAGCTGTAGCCCAATAAGTCCATCCAAGTTTGAATGGACTGAATGGGTGGTAACTGTAGGCAGGTGGGGTGTGGAGCATGGGTGGAGGAGGAGGACCACTGGGGGAATGCCCTGGAAGGGTGCATATTCCCTATAACCCTTTGCTCCACCACCCCCTGCATTCTGGCTACCATGAGCTGAGAAACTTTCTTCCACTGGACCCTTCCACCATGATGCTCTGTCTCACCTGAGGCCCAGAGAAATGGAGACAGTCATCTATGGACTGAGATCTCTGAAACCACAAGCCAAAATAAACTTTTCTTCCTCTGAGCATTCTTGTCTGGTATTTTGGTCACAGTGACAAAAAGCTGACAAACACAGAATATGTGTTTAATCTGTCTGTCAGGTATCTTAAGACTGGAATGTGCTTTTACAAACTTCCTTCCGGCCATATCTCTTTGAAGTTAGATAGGCTTTTGAGGGTGAGTGAAGAGCTATTTGAATGACAAATCCCAGATCAGAGTCTCCCTGTCTTCATTCCAAATTGCACAGGAAAACTTTAATTTTAATCTTTTTAAATGTGAGTACACTTGTTATTAATCAGCATTCATCAATGTTAATGTCTATCAATATAACATTTTATTGATGGTAAATTTTATCAATATTGGAAAGCTGTCTGGAGAGTTTATCATGAAGCTAATACATAAAGAGGCTACTGAGGGCCTGTTAAGGGCCCAACAAATATCATAACTGTAGAACCCTTGCCTCTTCTGGGACATGAACTGGGCTAATTTAAGATATTTCCTTGGAAACTGGATGATTTCTGCAGTTTTCTTTCCTAGCAAGGCTTTCTTTAGATATTTACAGCTTGTGATGTGTTATTCTGATTATATCAGCAAATTTAATTTAAATCTTGAAGCTACTTGGCTTTCCTCCTCTAAGGAAAGTCACTGATGACAACCTTTCTAAGTTTCAGAGACTGTTTGGTTTGGAAGTCTCCATCAGTGTCTCTCTGGTAAAGAGAAGTGGGTGCAGAGGATGGAGGCTTTCCTCCCAGGCAGAGTTGGGCTGCTTCTCCTTCTCTGAAAGTTTCTTTGTAAAATGCAAATATAAATGGTTGGTCATAAATATAATGTCAAGCTGGGATGGGGGAAAAGCTCATTAGAAGAGGAAATAGAGGTGTAGGAAGGACCTAGTAAAGGTTAAAAAGCCAACGTTTTTGATTTTAAGCTTTGCCTGAGGCCAACTGTCAATCAAGGTCCTTTACTCTAACTCTTCTGGTAAATTGCTGTTAACCAGCCTTCTAGCATCATTAAAAGACTCTATTGGAGAACAAGGAATTTTTTCAAAGGCATCAATCTCACATTGTTCTAGGGAAGGTCAGTAGCTGTCCTCCTTATACTCTGTTCCACCCTTATTCTCTACCACAGGGCAAAGAACAAGGCAGAGGCTTTCACATATAGATTTAAAGGCACAAGGTCCATTTTGGGGTCTTCTAAGGAACCCATTTAGCTAAATGAATAGGATTCTCATTAGTGCTTCCAACTCAGGAGACTGTTTTAAGTAGTGTATCTCAGGTAATTTGTTGCATTGTCAGAAAACTGACTAACATGAAGCCTGTGGCTTATGAACAGCTTCTGAAGTCAGTTCCCAAGGGTAGTGCCACAAGTGTGTTGAGAAAAGCTGGTGTCACTAGTATATGATGAGAGTGCAGTTATATACACATGAAACAAATATGGTATGTTTGCTTAACAATGTCGTGCTGCTTTTATATCATATTCTGTTGTAATTTGGTACTTTACTCTAGGCTAAGGATTTTCCTATTAATATAGAGTTGATGTTAATAGAAAGTCTCTGGGAATGTACTGGTTGGGTACAAATCCAATATATGATACTTTATACTGTGTCAGATTAGATGGGGGTTCCCTAACTTCTCTGTCCTTCAGTTTCCTCATCTTACTAGAACTGGGGTAATATTAGTGTTGTGAGATTCAGTAAGTAAATGCATGCATTACCTAGTGCCCACACTCCACACATATTAATTATCTGCAAAGCTTTACTGACAGCCCACATTATGCCACTCATTGTGCTGCCCAAATTCCTAGTTTGGGATTTAACTGAATCATAAAAATAATTTTAATAAATTCATACAAAAGTGAAATAAATAATACTTTTAAAATTTGATTATTTAAAACTGCACAGAGGGCTGGGGTTGTGCCTCAGTGGTAGTGTGCCCGCCTAGCACAAGTGAGGCCCTGTGTTCAATCCTTAGCACCACATAAAAATAAAATAAAGGTATTGTGCCCACCTACAACTAAAAAAATATTTTTAAAAATAATAAAATAAAATTGCATGGAGTCAGGTGCAATGGTACATGCCTATAATCCTAGTGGTTTGGGAGGCTGAGGCAGGAGGATCACAAGTTAAAACTAGCCTTAACAGCTTAGTAAGGCCCTGTCTCAAAATTAAAAAAAAAAAAAGGGGCTGAAGAAGTGGCACAGTGGTTAAATGCCCCTGGGTCAATTTCAAGTCCTGCTCCAAAAAAAAAAAAAAAAAAAAAAAAAAAAGAAAAAAAGAAAAAAGAAAAAAGAAAAAAATTGCATGGATATAAAATCTTCTAAACATATCTGCATGACCAGAACATGACTTGCTAAGATAACAGTAGCTAGATGACACTTAATTAAGTTGATATATGCTAGTGGTCCTGAACATCCTCATTAAAGCAACTAATGTTTTCGTGCACAAACTCTTAGCATTTAAACTATAATAAAGTATATTACCTTCATATAATAATATTGGAAGTATGAGTTATATAAAAATATTCTGTCCAACATTAAGTTATTATTCTTTGGAAAATGTGGTACATCCATGGAGATTTAATAGTTTCGGGATCAAGTTATAAGTGAGACCTCTTCGGGTTGTTTCTAATAGCTGAATTCTATGGCGAGGATCCACATCTCACCTACAGGTATGAGTACGTCTGAAGTTCTGCTTTAGAGTTCACTGGGACAAGACTCTGGAGGTTTATTCTCTAATCACAAGTGGCCAGGGCTTATAGTCATTCTTCACTTGTATGTGTTTACCCACTTGCTGTATTTACTCCTGCATATAAACAGTGTGCCTGAATTTGTCATAAGGTGGGTAATATTAGAAATAGCCTTCTGTTTAAGAGGGTGTTGAAGAATAATAAGGCCTTTCCATAAGGTTTTCCAAACAATAGTTTTAGTTTAAGATTGATCCCACCAAAGGTATGATTTCCCAGTTATTTTGGCAGTTGCAATTATAGTTTCTTGGACTTAAATGCTTAATTAAGAGCCTTTAGAAAGTTTCGTGTCAAGCTAAAAATATTTCTAATGTACACTTTTGCTTACTCAAAGCTGCATGGAGCTGTAATTTACAAAGGAAACTTGTTTCCTTAATTGTTGTGTCAGTCAGCAAAAGCACAGGGAGCAGGCACAGAATAATCTGTTTATATTTAGCTGTACCAGTGGCCACAAAATGTCACAACCTTCATGAAATTTAGGAAAAGGTTAGGCATGTCATTTCTATAGAACAGATTACTTTACAATTTGTTTTATCTTAAAAATTCTATACTTAATGAGATTTTTATTTCAATCAGTCTGATTTTATTTTTATGCAGTACTTGCAAGCAAAGACTTGAATCAGGTTTATTAGTTGATTCCCATGTTTTCGTATTGTGGTTAGTCCTTACAGAAAGTGAGATTGATAGAAAACATAGATTACCATGTAGAGTTGGAGTTACAGGGGTTTATTCTGTCATAATTCTACTATGTTATTCTGTCTTCAGTTTCCGAAGAATACGTTTCAATATAGAATAGATCTTGAAATGAATAAACTAAAGCAAAGTGCACATTTTCAGGATGACTCATGTATTTACCAAGTGTGATGAGGGAGAAAAAAGGAAAACAAAGGAAAAGGAGCCAACAGGAAGGAACAATGCCTTGCATCTCTGCAGCAGCATTCTCTTGCTTTCAAAGCTTTTCCACATCTATTACTTGGACCTTTGCAGACAGAGTTCACAGGGTGTGTTCTTATTAGATGAGCTCATCCCCTCTGAAAGGCATTGTCACACAGAGGTTACCAGCTCAAGACTGAGAGTTAGATTGATGTGTGTCATAATCCAGTCCTGCCAGGTCCACCAGTGTAACCTCAGGTAAACTATGTAGTGTTTCTGAGTACCAGGAACCTACTCGAAAAATGAGTTATGATAACTGTGTTGCAGGTTATCGGGTCTCACGAGTAAGCACATGGTATGTACAGAGTATGCCTTTAATGAATCCTAGTTGTCAGTTCTTGTCATGGTGATTGAGATGCTGCCCTGTGGGCAGAGCAAATGCTTTCCAGCTATTGTATAAAGACAGGGGCCAAAGCAGAATGGACAGCGGAGACTTGACAATGGACTTATTAACAGAGAAAAGTGTTTCTCTTTCTGGAAGTCCTTTCCATAGATGATGTCAAGATACTGGCACTTTTTTCCACATCACATCAACTTTCAAACATTTTTTTCTTAGAGTTGGCCCTCCTACATCATAAAAGTTTTCATCCTGCTTTCTCAGGAATTCTTGCTTCATGATGTGTGAGAACCTCTAGTTAATATAATTTGCTAACCAATGATATTTCTTACTTGTTCTATTCCTAAACTACTTTTGATTTAAATTATTTTTATACTTTATGTACATTAATCAAGAAGCAATATGCTAGTAATTAGGGACCATTTGACAACCAACATCCACAATAAGTCTTCTAAAACATCACCATAATTTTAGTGTTTCTGTTTTATGCTATATTTGATTTGAATATCAACATCCCTTAAGTGTTTCACAATAAATGTAGTAAATGTATAGAACTAATCTGCATGCATTTCAAATCTTTATTAATAAATAAGTACTGAAACTCTGTGTTTTAATTATCACTACACATCTAAATAAGAGAAGGAACATTTTCACACATATCTGATTTTTAAGGAATAATTAGGTATAATATTGGTGTAGAGAAAAGAGCTATGGATTTATGGTAAATAAAACAGCACTATATTGAAGAACTATAGCACAATATTAATAAAAATATTAATAAAAATTACATTTATTTTAACTAATACATAAAAATAAAAATTGTACATATTAATTTGGTAACATGATGTTTCAATACATGTATATGTTGTGTAATGTTTAAATCAAGATAAACATATATAGCTTCTCAAACATCTTTCATATCTTTAAGATGAAAGCTTTCAAAATAATATTTTCTTGGATTTTTAAAATGCATATACTCTATTATTGTTATCTGTAGTTGCCTACTGTGCGATAGCTTGCCAGAACTTCTTGTTTTTATCTAACTGTAACTTAATATCCATTTATCATCCTCTCCCCACCACTCCCTCTGCTCTCCCCCAGTCTCTAGAGATCAATGTTTTTAGATTCTACACTGGAGTGAGATCATGCTGTATTTGTCTTTCAGTGCCTGGCTTATGTCACTTAACAGAATAATCTCCAGACCCACCCATGTTGCTGCAAATGACAGGTTTTCATTTTTTTGTGGCAGAAAAGTATTCTGTTGTGTTTATGTGCCCCATTTTAAAAATTTATCACTTAGGTTGTTTCCATTTCTTGGCTAATGTGACTAGCAGTGCTGTGATCTTTGATAATTATACTTTTGCAAGGAGTAAATATTAGAAGGAATGCAGAAATCTAGAGGCATTTCCTTCAATATCCTAAGCATAGCAAAAGTCTGGATGCAGAGTAATATGGTATATCCATGACAGGATCAAAGGGTTTGGGTATGGATTCGAGTATGCCCATAAGGAAAGTTGGGAGGATGAGATAGATTCAGGGCAACAAGGTCCTTTGAAGCTGGACACAAGTTTTGACTCAACATGCTAAGTAACAAGAGTCACTATGCTGGTCTTCACCATCGAAGCTTCATGATCCAATAGTGCTTTTGTAAAACTAATGGAATTATGACAGTTTTACAAAAAAATTATTGCTGAGCAATATGCAGTGATACTGAAAAAGGAGGATGTGATGAGGTGTAGGATTTAGTTTGTAAGCTGAGGTGGTGACTGGGTCAGTGGACTGGATTTAAGTTAGACTCTCTTGGCAATTCCATATTCAGTACTGCAATGGCTTACAATGCTGCAGAAGAGTGCTCTCTGCGGTTACTTTGAGCAGGACTGATCTGCAGCAGTCTGGGTACTATAGGTCTGTGTCTCCGTGGAGGCGAGGATGAGGGACGAATGTAAAACATAGCCCTACACGTGGGGTGAATCAGTGGCCCATAAGTTTCACGGTATGACCGTAGCAAGTAGCCGTGTGCATGTGACGTCGCATACCACCATGATAAAGGCTGCTGCACGTGGAAGACCATGCCCTGTCTAACCCTAGGGTGAGCCACTTGAACCACAGGCCATGTATGTTATTGCAAGGTGTTTCTGGTAAATAATGGTAAAATGTTTTGATCTGTAAAATCAGTATAAGTTTCTACCTTTGGTATGCAAGAGTAAGCTCCTAAACAAATTCCTGAAAACGTCAAGTATAAATCCTGGTTAAACAAAACAAAACAGAACAAAACAAAACAAAACAAAAGGAAGAAATCCCTATCTATCTGAGGAGCTGGGGAGTAAACAAAAGTAAGACAGTTTTGAGGAGGAGTAACTATGTGGTGTAAATGACGGGCAAGGATTGAGTGTCAGGTTTTCAGTTTTCCCCTGAGGGTAGCTGGAATAATCAAGAGACACTGGGGGAGAGAAAGGAAAGAGCCTGATAAAGAGAATTCCAGGTTTTCTGTATGTATACTCTGCCCAAGTTTCTTGCTCACCCTCAAGGACACACTAAAAGCTTTATGGAAAATATGGAGGCTCTTCAAAACAATAAACATTGAAGTACTGTAAGAAATCCCAGTTCTATATACATATTCAAAGAACTTGAAATCAGTTTGTTAAAGAGTAGCTGCACTCGCACATCCAGTGTAGCATTATTCACAATGGCCAAGTATGGAATCAACAATATAGAAGACTATTTAAAGTATGGAATACTATTCAACCATGAAAAAGAAGAAAACTCTATTATTTGCAATAATATGAATGAATCTGGAGGACATTATGCTAAGTGCATTAAGTCAAGCTCAGAAATACAAATACCATATGATCCCACATACATATGGAATTGAGAACTCATGAAAGTAGACAGTAGAATGGTGAATTAGCAGAGGCTGTGAGGGCAGGGACATGGGAGATGTTGGTCAGAGGACACAGTCTCAGGAAGAATGAGTTGTTGAGATCTACTGTGTACCATGGTGACTACAGTTGATAATGTGCTATATATTTTTAAACAAATACTTTTAGCTCTAGATGGACACAATATCTTTATTTAATTCATTTTTTATGTAGTGCTGAGAATCGAACCCAGTGCCTCACACATGCTAGGCAAGTACTCTACCACTGAGCCACAACCCCAGCCTGATAATGTATTATATATATGTGTGTGTGTGTGTGTGTGTGTGTGTGTGTGTGTATGTATATGTATACATATATATAAAGAGAGAATTATATATTTGTATATATATGCATATATAGAGAGAATTACATATATATGTATATATACATATAATAGGGTAAATTTCAAATGCTGTTGACATAAAATAAGTATGTAAATTGATTGATATGCTAATTAACCTTGACTTAATCACTCCATATTATAGACATATCAAAATGCCACTGTATCCCATAAATAAATGCATTCATAACTTGTCAATTAGAAATAAAAAAAATAACAAAATAAAAGCAGTAGTTTTCAAAAATGGGAGGGGGGACAGTTTGCAGTTTGATTCTAACATGGACAATTACCCACAAAAGCAAAAATGAAACACCCTTTAAAGTAATGTAAGAGAGTCCAGAGTCTTCACAACACAATCTTTACAGTGTCTGAGATAAATTCAAAATTATTTGGCACAAATCAAGGAAGACATGATCTATTTTCAAGGAAAAACAAAAAACAGATACCAACCCCAAGATAACCCAAACACTGGAAGTACAAGACAAATATTTTAAAGAAACTATTATCATATGCTCAATGTGACCAGATAAAATACGTTTATGATGAATAAAAGATATAAATTGTCAGCAGAGAAAAAAGTATACTAACACAATTTTCAAACTCAAATGGAAAAAGTATCTGAAGGAAAGGGTATCATTTAATTTGCACAAAGTACTGTGTATATTGGTCAAATATACTTTCTTGAAAAATACCTAAAACCAGTTGCTCTTGAAGGCCATACAATAGTTTGAATTAACCCAAGAAAGATCCTTTTAAGTACTTGAACTCAATCCTATATAAACAATGAACTAAAACATATTTGAAAACTCTAGGTGAGAACAGAAACGTAAATTCCCCACTCAGTTCCATTTTCTATCAGGCTTCCAAGAAGATACAATATATAATACCCTTTATTAAGAGAACAGCAGCCATATGAAGTTGTGTGAAGGTAGAATTTTTTTACGAATTTCTGGTGCAACTCTTTAGCGTAACTATGTTGGTGTTTCTTTTCGGTTACGTAACACAAGGTGTACATTTCATTGGTGAAAATGAAAGTGATACAATTTGTAAGCACTGTTGCGAAGCTACTGTCAGTAAGTTACAGTTCCACGTGTGTTAGTCATAGTAAAGATGATAGGGAATATCTGTGGATAATTACTGAAACTCATTTATCTACTTCCTTTTACAAAATACTCCCCACTGCCCTAGGGAATATAGAGATCTCTTCTGTAAACTACATGAGAAGTTTCCAGCATACTTCAACAGAAGCAAAGGAATTATTCAACCAACAATGGTGTGGGTAGGAAAAGAGCTAGTGAGGTATTGGATGGTGGCACCCTATTTAGAGAGCTGGTGATAGAGATCCATGTGTGAAGAAATAGTGAAAGGGCTATCAAAGAACTTTGTGCTCATAATATGTATATTCAGGTTTCTATTTAGCCACATTAATCTGTAGTATAGGCTCTAATCCATTTTGTCAGGAATGATAATATGGATGCTTTTTTGTGTGTGTGTGTATATTCTTTTTTTTATTTTTTATTTGTTCTAAGTAGTTATATATGACAGTACAGTGCACTGATGCATTTCAATAAATCATACATAAATGGAGTATAATTTCTCATTTTTCTGATGGTACATTTTAGGATCATATAAGCAATGCAGTCATACACGTACGTGAGGTAATAATGTCTGTTTCACTCTCCTATCCTTCCTACCCCCATACTCCTTCCCCTCCCTTCACTCCTCTTTACCTAATCTAAACTAACTTTTTTTTTTTATTTACTTATTGACTCTTTGAACACAAATGGAGTACAGCTATTATTTCACTGGTTATACACAAAGTAGAGTCACACCATCTGTGCGTTCATGCATGTACACAGGGCAATGGTATCTGTCACACATTCTGTTATTATTTTTATCCCCCACCCCGCCCCCACCCCTCCCTTCCCTCTATTCTATCTATCCTTCCTCCATTCTTGCCACCCTTCCCCCGCACATTATGCATCATCATTCATTTATCAGAGAGACCATTCGGCCTTTGGATTTTTGGGATTGGCTGATCTCACTTAGCATAACAGTCTCCAACATCATCCATTTACCTACAAATGCCATAATTTTATTCTTCTTTATGACTGAGTAATATTCCATTGTGTATATATACCACAGTTTCTTTATCCATTCATCTACTGAAGGGCCACTCTGGAAAGCAGTGTGGAGATTCCTTAGAAAACTTGGAATGGATCCACCATTTGATCCTGCTATCCCACTCCTTGGCCTATACCCAAAGGACTTAAAATCAGATTACTACAGTGATGCAGCCACATCAATGTTCATAGCTGCTCAATTCACAATAGCTAGATTATGGATGCTTTTTACTTGTGAAAGAAAACTACACAGCATAGGAAACTCAACATTACTGAGAAGTCAGTCTTTTATATTTGTTGCTTGTGTGTGTGTATGAATATGTACTCAACTTTTTAATGTAATAATTCCCATGTGATTTTTTTCCCATAGGGCTGAATGCTCTTCTATATTCATATGTACATGACATGTTTTTCTGACCTTCCACAGGACTGCTGTTAAACAGAGGAAGGGTAGGAGGCAACTTGTTGCTCATAATTAAGAGACAATTGTCCAGCTTCAGATCTGGACAAATAACTTGAACTTTCCAAAAGATAGATTCTTCATCTTTTAAATAGGAATAATAATAACTACCTTATACAGTTGTTACAGTTTTGTGTTTTGTGTAGGATAGACTAACTAAAGTGTGTATTTTAGAATGTGGAATACAGTGCTTAATAAATAGTGGTAAGTATGCTTAATTATTGCACTCCATCAAAGATTTGTTGAATGAATAAACTAATGAATGAATGACACAATTTTATCAACTTGAAAATTTTATCTCATACTAATCTCCAGGGGGTGCTAAGTGGTTATTTGAGGATTTATATTAAAGATGAATCAAGACATTATTTAGCAATATGAGGTGAGAATAGACAATTCCATTTGGTTCTATATTCTAAAAGGCTTGCAGGGAACACAATGCACAATATTTACAAAAAGAATACCAGTTCTGAATCTCATGGCCACATGAATTCCAGTTATTTATCAGTATCCACAATTTATAATGCGTTATCCAGAGAGAATATAAAAGAGGGAATGGAAAATGGAATTAAAAGGGTTAAAAAAAAGCATGATCCCTCACAACTTTCCTTTAGAAACTAAAACAATACATTTTCTGATATAGATTGTAGTCTCAGACATAGTAGATAGCTGGAGAATATGAATAAATTTTCGTGTTTGTATAAAAATGGATTTACAATTCCAAATTTGCAAATATCCTTCAGTTTTGCTATAATAAATACAATCTAAATTTCAGATAATTATGTGAGGGTCATAAAATCATGAGTCTATGCCCAGAAACCCTGTTTTCTGTATTTTATTGATCATCTATTAAATATTTTTGTTTTTAAATTGCAGACCTGTTTTGTTAGTAACATACAGCTTGACTAGAGAATCTAATGAAGCTAATCATTCTCCCTTTCTGATTAAATGCATCCACCAAATGCTCAATCACACCCAAAATTATGTTATTAGTGAGAAACTGAGGAAGTAAATGAAACTACTGCAAAAATAAAAAATAAACAAGAACAGTGAGAATACTACCACTAAAGTATTCACTGGTATGCTGGTAAATGTTCCACTATTGGCTTCCAAGAAAACAAAACCAAACTCTGATTTTTAGCATTTGCCAATTTTTGTAGCATAAATTCTCCATCCATGGGTTGATTTCAAGCCATCAGAGTGATGTCCCTGAATGTGGGAAGAGAAGCATAGTAATGCACCATTATATATTCATTCCACCATGAGGGCCAATAAATGTAAATAACTTGAAGAACTGTAATAGAAAAAATGGGGCCAATAATTAGGGACTGATGAGTTTTGAGTATTTACAATCTTTTAAAATGTATTTAATTTTAATTTCATGTACTTTAATTTTTAACAATGGTCAAGCTTAATAATTGGCATGCAAAATTCCTCAAAATTCAACAGGTTGGCTCTTATGAGCCAGTAGTAACTGACTCTAGCATAACACTGGCTACTGAGCTAAGGGTAAAGGTCCTGGTACATGAACTTGAAGTTAGACTGTCACTTTCAGGTGTTACTGGTCAAACAAATCTTTTTAAGTCTTAGTGATCTCACCTGTATGATTATACCCACTGAATACAGTCATTACAATGATAAAAAGAAGAAGCTACATGCCTGATATCACAGTGTACGAAACATTATAATAATTCACAATAATAATTTATTCCATCCTAATTCATAACAATAGTTCCTTCCATGTGTGATTATAAATTGTTACTACCACAATATATTGTTGAAAAAATTGCTCCTCCTTCTCCTTAAAAAAAGTGAACTTTTATTGATGGGAAAACATAATTATTGTATCACATAAGTATCACATAAATTTAGTCAATTTTACTTCATAGGCAGCTGAAGGGAGTCTACTGCTAGAAATTGCAAGGGGAAAATGATTTCAACCATTACGATTGATGCAATATTTAATTAGCTGGACTATGGGAGCAGAAAGGGATTCTATACATTCTGGAATACATATGCAGGAAGATTAAATAGGTTTCTTCTCATGTATTAATTCTGATTTAATAGATTAAGTCTGATTAAGTCTGTCATGTTGAGAAAGGTTCTGAGGCTGCTTCTAGGTTTGGCAGGGAAGAATGCTTTAACATGTAAGGTATCATGACTATGGTTAATGATGGGGAGAAAGAAATCATTGTGTCTACTACTATCCTTGATCTGGGTCTATGCTTACAGCATTTGAAGAAAATTCGTATTGTACCTTAGCTGTAAAGAAAAAAAAGAAAAATATCTTCTGAACACATTCCTGGGTTTGGGGATATCACACCTTTGAAATGAAGGTTGACTAAGATACAAATGGCAACTTTATAAAAAATTTATGTAATATACAGTCACAGAGTCAGAAAACAAAACCAGCTCAATTCAATTCAGTTTTTGTTTGGTGGCAAGGGTTGATGGGGGCAGATGGAAAAGGTTATAAAGTAAATGGTACTTGGAATAAAAAAAGAAATCATTTTTGGTTACTTTTCCATATCCATCTGAGAGTCATATAACAAATAGCAATGCTAGAATATTGTTTGGGATAGGTATTAATGGAGGCTATATGTGCAAGTTAAGAAAAGATTATAGCCCTTGCTTTGGTTTTCCAAGTAGTTTAACAACTTAATTTCCACATGAGAAACAAGTCCAGATCTTTCAACAGAGGGCCAATTCTAAAGTTCCTTAAGTAAACAGAGTAGGATTTATTTGTGCCTTGACCTTACCAAGAGACATCTCACACTCTGCAAAACTAATTGTGTCATACCCTTGACATGTGTCAGTCTACCTACAATCAGGTTTGCTCAAATTATAAAATTCATTTCCTAGATTCTGCTAGCATTTTCTGGGGTATTCTTTTTAGAGTCTGTCCTCAAAAAGCCCAAATCACTTATCCTATTCAGGTATATACTTCCTGTCAAGTGAACATCTGTAATATTCAGTACTGAAGCTCTTACAGGATTGAGAATAAGAATTACTTTTGAGAAGTACAGGTCTTGGCAAATTAACCTAATTTTAGGGTTGATTTTATAAAGCCCCATTTAATGAAATACTCTTTTCTTTTTTAAAGCTTAAAAAGTACAGAAAAGTACAAAGAGTAATATAAGAAACACGTATCCAACCGTCCAGTTCACAAATGTGTGTGTCCGGGGCTCCCTACACACACACACACACACACACACACACACACACACACTTGCAAAATGATATCCCAGGGAGCAAGCCTCTTTTTCATGCTAAGCAATATTTAATGATTTGTGTATGTTGCGTGTGTTTCACAGAGATCTCTCTGCATGCAGGATGGCATATGTTCGTTTAAAGCATAAAATATGACAAAAGATGAAAATTTTGGCTTGGTGATAGGCTAAGCAATGTGGAATAATGTCATTGTGACGGTTCTATTTCTTTGGGATTGTGGTTAACAACTTATAAACTGAGGACTATTTAAATTCTTGTACTTTTTCAGCTTTGATAACTTACATATTAAAATCATATAACTTTTAGACTTCTAAGGATAGAAGAAAATTGAGATAATACTTCTTGTTGTGGGCTTGTTATGTTTCAGATGCTTTCTCCTTTAATTCTTACAACTAGCCTATTAATCATAGTCAACCTGATTAGCTGTGAATGCAAACAATGACTGTATGTCTGTCATATCCCATGTCTGTACATGCTCCATTCGGACCTCACAATAGCTCTGCGAGATGGGCATGTTCCCATCCTCACTTTACGTATGAGGAAACTGTGGAGGAGATATTAGGTGATTCACTTTAATAACAAGTGTGACTGAGATGTGGATCTTGACAGAATGGCACACAAGTTCCTCCCAGCAGCATGGCATTCAAGTGCTCTCATGCAGAGAAGTTAAGTGGCTCAGGGATATTTTGACTCCTTCACATTTACCTATTGTTCCAATTTTATCCAATGAATCAAGTATCTCTTAAGGAAAGTTACAAAAATAAAATCTTTTTCTCAAGTGTAAAACCCTAGGAACATGCATGATGAAGCACAGCCCCAACACAGCCTGTATGAACTGATGCCACCACTGGAGAGGCAGGAAGGCTCACAGGCATGCTGCCTGGGGCTGCTCACACATACAAGCATGCTGTTTATTGATCGTGCATGTTTCCGAATACCCTGAACTACTAACAAATGTGAGCTTATTCCTATCTTGTTTCCTAGGGGTTTTACCATATACAGATGTATTCAGTTGAAGTTGTTTGCAAAAGTGAATGAGTTCTTGCTTGCTTTTGTGAAAATAATTTTTTCCCTAACTATCCTTCTTATGTTGAATATATAGGTTTTTATTTATGGGGAGTGGGAGAGAAGAGTTTTTCATTTATAGAAAAAAGTGATGGAAGATTTGGAAATCGTTATAGGACAGTTTATTTGGTTCTAAAAGGATTTCTATTTTCAATTCTTATAGGAGACAAGGGCATTTGGGAGACAATGTTTGTTTGACTAAACAGCATGTTGAAGGGATTTATTTTTGCAAACACAGAGCAGAGGTTCTCAACCTTGGAACTGTTGACAGTTGGGAGTGGATGATTCTTTGCTGGGGAGGGTTACCCTGTGCATTACAGGATGCTGAGCGGCATCCCTGGATGTCAGTGGCATTGCACTCTCCTTTTCCCACACTGGTAACGAAATCAATCTCAGGTGACAGCTACTGATGTAGTCATCCAAAACAGGGAAAACAGTAAAAGCTAGGGATGGTCATTAGAGTTTAGATTAAACACAAATAAGGTTCTGCTCTTTCATCCACCTTCCTTAAATCCTTCCCAGCATCTCATCCCTTGCCATATCTCATCAATTTTCATCTCTTTGAGGGACTCCCAAATATGCCCTTCAGCCCAGATTCTCTCCTGTGTCCTGATCTTGTCTTTTGTGCTTCCTGCTAGATATTTTCCTATGGGCAGCTTGTCATCTACAGAAAGCTGAGATGGTCCTCTTTCTGATTTTCTGATTCCATTCAGGGCCCTATTAAGTCTTACTGGACATTGGAGTTAACACCGTTTTTACCCTTGTTTCTTACTTCTTTGGTAGCCTCACCTTCACCTCTCACAAACTCCTTGGGATTTTCCTGCCCTTCACTTCTTGAAATCAGTCCCATGTTACCTCACCAATGCACAGTCTTCTCTGTGTATCAGCTTAACCCTACCAAAGGAGCTTTGACATCAGGCTACTTCTATAGAGACATCCTGAATGGCTCTTCCTACCTCTCAATACATGGAACTAAAGACCCTCTGCCCATGTTTGGAATTGCCATGATCTGTCCACCACAAAACTTCTGATTTTCACTTTTCCATCACTTTCTTAGGGAAACCTTCTGTTTCTCTAAGAATAGAAAATGTTCATTCAAACTTTGCCTGGTCTCAATCATCTACTCATTCTCCTACAAATAGACTTTATTTATTTTTTAAACCCTGAGATGAGCTATATCCCAAGTCCTATTTATTTATTTTTTTATTTAGTGACAGGGTCCTATTAAGTTGCTGAGGGTCTAAGTTGCCCAGTTTGGCCTCAAACTTGCGATCCAAGATGATAGGTGTGCACCACCATGGTTGGTTACAAATGTGCTTTTAATAATGTTTTCCCTTCACATTCTCATCTGCTTCCTAAACTTTAACTTATATTTATTGATCTTATGGTCAGTTCAGATGCCACCTCCTCCCTGAAAACTCCTTGATGCTTTGGGACAGAAATTTACCTTTTTTCTTGAACTCTATATTACCTGTAAATTATCAAATTATTTACATGGCTCATTCATACTGTAAAGCATTAGGTATGTGTCTTATGGGTGAAAAAACCTCTCCTACAGTTCCTAGTGCTGTGTCTTGCACATAGAATATACTCATAAAAATGTGTTCTATGAATGAATGAAAGAAGGGGGAGGGAGAGAGAGAGAGAGAGAGAGAGAGAGAGAGAGAGAGAGAGAGAATGTTAACATTATTGTGAAGTCATTGCTCCTTTACATGGCATTAGCTACAAAAATGCCTTGGGGCAAAATGATTTCTCATCTGCCTAATGACAACATGAAATTCCACTTTAAAAACAAATACATTTGCTATCTTGTTTTTTCAGATCTCATGCACATACTGTAATAAGCAATAGTTACTTGGTAAGACTCTCAATATGAGGTCCAGTGGAAGAAAAGACACACATGGGATCTCTGGGAGGTGAGTATGTGAGAGCATTTCTGGGTAGTCAGTCATAGGACTATGGGAGAAGATATGGACAAGCAACAAGCAGATGTAGGTCACACCACAGTTGACTTAATTTACATTAATATAACACACACACACACACATACACACACACACAAATTATCTGCAGCATAATGACGGTCAATGATGAACTGCATATATAACACTGGTCTATAAGGTATATTGCCTAGTGATGTTGTAGCCGTCACAGTTTGTATAAGTACACTCTATGATATTTGCGGGAAGAAAAACTGCCTAATGACATAGTTCTCAAAATGCATCTCAGCTGTTGAGCAACTCATGACTGTATATATATCTATATCTATCTATACAGATGTAGATAAATCTATATATCTATGTAGATAAAAATATAGATATATATGAACACACATATTTATACATATATATGTGTATAATGTGTGTATATATGTGTACAAATAAACATACACATATATACTCACATCAATTAATTTTGTTGCTTTTATTACTAGCAGAGGCACTTACAAAATTTTTTATGATCACGGTAGGAACACTTAGGAGATAATACTGAACATAAACATGATTAGGCATAGAGGAAGCTGAAGTAAAATCTGTTTTTCAATTAGAAGCATATAATATTTCTATTCATTGCTTCTTATAATTTTCTTGTAGCTTCTGAGGTGAAAAGACACATAGACACTGACTTTCACTATTTCTAATCCACAAAAATGACTGCTATTTCTAAGTTTAGCTCATTATAATTATCTGATTTTCCCCAAGGCATTAACAAGGCTAATCAGGGGATCTGATGACTAATCTCACAGGAAGAATGACTAGTGACTGAAGTATTCTTCATGTCATCTATGTGTATAGGTATCTTTTGATGGACAGAGCAGATTGAATTGGTATCTTTATCTTGCAAGCTCATGGTTTTGCTCAATTCCCTCAATTGGTATGTTCAGCATGTATTCTCTCAGGCTAAAGTTCTTTGCCATGGATCAATGAAGGCAAGTGTGGGATCAGAGTAGCTTTACAGTCAGAGTAGCTTTACAGTCACAGGAAGGCAGCTATGCTTGGACAACTGGTTAGCCTACTAGATCCCCAAATCCCCCACTTTATTTTCTGACTTGTCTGAGGTTTTCACTGCTCAGTTATAATTAAAGCATTCAATGACACGGATTTACTTAATATACAAATGACTGGTTTCATGCCTTCATTATTCATTCATTCAAAAAATACAGTGCTTTCTTGTGTGCCAGTGTAAGTAGACAAAAGGAATAATCCTAACACTTGCTTGTAGGGTACCCAGGAATGGACTGAGGGACATCCTTTTCCTGAGCAAATGGCCTACTCCCAAACTCAGCTTGCTGAGGGCCCTCAAGGTTTCACATGTTGCACAATGGGGTCCCCTAAGCTTCCGAGAAGGGGTGATACCTAAGGCCAGACTGTTACTCTAGGGTGAGATGTCTTTGTCTTGCTTTTAAGACTCTTCTCACCTTCACTGTGAACAGGAGAGAACTTTCCCAGTGCAACACCAGCTGATGGATCTTGTCCCTAGTTCTAGTCTGCATCCTGCGACTCAAGACTCAAGCTGGCATTTCTTTATGCCCTTTGCCATTGCTCTATGTTGGTGCTGGAGAGATAAGTATAAAACAAATGAAAATCCTAACCCTCAAGGAACTTATGTTCTAGTTGGGGATCCAGATGACAGATGAAATATATAGCACATTCAAAAGTAGTAAGTGGCTGGGTGGTGCCTATAACTCCAGCAACTGGGAAAGCTGAGGCAGGAGGATCACAAGTTCCATGCAAACCTCAACAATTTAGTGAGACCCTCAGTAACTTGGTGAGACCCTGTCTCAAAATAAAACGGATGGGTGTGTGGCTCAGTGGTAAAGTACCCCTGGGTTCAACACCCTGAACAAAACAAAAACAAGAAACAAAAAAGACAACCAGGAATAAGTGTGACAGAAAAGGAAAGAAGAAAGCAGTAAAGGGAACAGTGTTGTGGATGGAGGGTAGGTGTCATTCACTTTGAAGAATAGTTTTTTGAAGGGTGATGAGGAAAAAGACAGTTGGAAGGCATAGGACACTTGAAGGGGAGGGTGAACATTATACCAGAGGGAAAAAGGAAAAGGAGTCAGGATATGACAAATGTGCACCAGGCAAATGTGTTTTGCTGCTTTGTGTTTTCCTCTCGTCTACTCCTAGAGCAAAGTTCACACAGACTTGGTGTGATCTGATGACATTACCCCAGGTCCTTGAAGATCCTATAATTTGAAGAGGTCTCCTAATGTCAAAAGGAGAATATTACTCTCCTGCCCATCTCTTAGAGCTGTTGTGAAGCTCAAAGGACAGAATGGCTACAAAGGTGCTTTAAAAATAATGAAAGTTCTAGATGCTGGCAAACGATTATTATTGTAGAATTATCTTGGAAACAAGTGGGGTGATTATCCTGTACCCCAACATCATTAACTGTAGTATAAAGATGGGGGGAGGTGCTGCGCACAGGTTGGGTTGTAATCGTATTTATCAAGCTGTTTGCAGACTATATCTAGGTGAAGTGACACTCTTCCTTCCCTGCCTGCAGAGCACTGCTGCTGGCTGAAATGTCCTTGATCTTCTGAGATCTGTTTGCTCCTTACAATTTGACTGCAAATTGCATGATCAATTCTAGGGTAAAAATATTGACTTTACCTTCATAAGTACATGTGTAAATTGAAAGGCAGATTAATTTTTCAGACTCTTTAATTACTTAGGCAATAGAAAATATCAGTAATTGCCTAGTAAAAAAGATAAAACTGTTGGAAAAAATTAAGAACACATAATAAAAGTAAAACTTATTGAATATATGTATTTGTGTGTGTAATTTTTTTTAAAGATGGGGTTCTCACTGTGCTGCCCAGACTGATCTCAAACTCTTGGGCTTAAGTGATCATCCTGCCTAAGCCTCATAAGTGCTAGGACTACAGGCATGCACCACTGAATCAAATATTTTGATATGAGAATCACAACAAACAATTTTCCAATTTAGTTACAATTTTTTTTTCTTTTTTAAAAATATAATTTTCTTCATTGTTTCACAAATTCCCTTTCTTGATTTCATATAGGCCCAAAACTGATCAACTTGAAGATCATTTGTTTCTATTGCTCAATTGTTTCCAAAGGCTAATTAAGGGACTTGCAATTAGTTTTTGATCCATAATCTTCAAATGTTAGTAATTATATAAAAAGAGACTAATTTTCTTAAACAACATAGAAGCCAAACCTCTAATGTTTAATTTCTTCTTGCTAGAATACAGTGATCCTGGATAAAAGCAAAAATTTCAGAAGAGAACATTCAAAATGGTACTTATTAATAAATGTGATTTGTAAATATTAAAATGAATTTAATAAAAATACATTAAAATATTTTGTATCTATGAACACTATGAAGTAAATGTAGTGGATGAAGCAGATCATACTACTTGATTTGAAATTGGTCAGACTTCATGATATGAAGTGTTTTTAAACGTGGTGTTTTCATAAATCCACATAATCTATCCATGAATATTTTTGTTTATAAGGTTCGTAAGAAGTTTTCATGCCAATGTTCTTTATTTCTGAGCCCTTATCTAACATACTGTTTGGAATATAAAAAGCAAACTCAGTGATATGACAGAAGGATGGTGCAGGGAAGTGTGAAACTTCTGGTAGACCCTGAAAAGACCTGGTCAGTGGCTCCAGCAAGCCCAGCACCTGCCAATAACTTGCAGGGCTCTCTTCTGAGCTGTGATTGGCTCAGAGGTTGTTACAGGGCAGTGTTTATGTCCAAGTACTAGTACTTCAAAAAAGGATAGGGGAGGAAGAAAAATGTCACTAGATAGAATTTTTTAGAAATGTGACATATATCTTACATGTGAAAATTCTAGGACTTTCCTGTAAAACTTGTATTGAGTGAACTCTGGCAAATTTAGGTCTTGCTCATTTTAATGCCACAGATTATCAATATAAAATAATCAGCAAAAAACAATTTGATATATAACTAGCATGGCACATTAAGAAAATGTGATATTATTCCATAAAGAATTCCAACACAGGACACCATCAAGCATTATGTGCTTGCTGTAATCTTAAAAATATTCCTCTCTTCATTTGAATATTAGTGAATCTATTTTCAATTAAATATAAGAAAAATATTATGCACAGGTTGAAGTTTATAATCATGCAGAGTAGGATAAGCAGGATAATGTTCCACCTCAACACTTGCAAGTTCTAATTTCTGGAATCTATGAATATGCTACCTTGTGTGGCAAAGGGGCTTTGAAGATATGGTTAAGATCTTGAGATGGAGAGATTATCCTGAATAACCAGGGTGGACACAATGTGATCACAATAGTTCTTACAAAAGGGAGGCAGGTGAGTCAGAGTCAAGAAAAATATAACAATGGAGTCAGAAGTCTGAGTGATGTGGGGTCATGAGCCAAGGTATACAGGTGATCTCTAGAATCTGGTAAAGAAAAGGGTCTAAATTATCTCCTAGGGCGCTGAGATGGAATGAAGCTCTACATAAATAGTAAGTTTAGCTATTTTAAACTTCTGATCTCCAAAGCTATAAAATAATATGTATTGTTTTAATCAACTAATTTTATGATAATTTGTTATAGCAGCAATAGGAAACTAACACAGAAGAGTTTATATCTTGATTTGTTGTCCTATTCATAAATGCTGCATGTTCAGTAATAACAGAAGATAAAATTTATTTAAGAAAAAAAACAAATAAATTGAAACACCTGCAAATTTCCATGTGCACAGATTAAGAAAGCATCCTATGGACACCTTTCCTCTTGCTGCCTGGTAATTTGAATGCCCTGTCACCATAGTGCAGACCATCCTCATGAACAAGCTCAGAAGATAACGCACAAGGAAAAGTGTTTGGAAAAAAGTTCTCAGGAAAACATGCACATTGTTCAATTTTATCAATCAGTAAATCCAGGGTTTATTACAAACATCTTTGGTATCTAGTGGAAAGTTTTTAGAAATGCAGTCAGATGACTATGTACATAAGAAGGAACTGACTGGGAAATAACAATGTTTCACAGGAGGAAACACTAAATTGGTATTATGAGATGGGAAGCCCTGAGAGTTGCATTTTTAGTCATTTTGGGGATTTCATAATGTCCTGTTGGTCAGGGAAGAATATATGCAGGGGATAGATTTGCCCTTTAGGGAAAAAAGGAGGGTGATATGGAGCATACTATGCATCAAGGTCCTTGGGAAAAAGACTGACCAGGAAATTAACTTTTCTGAGAGCAACAGTAAGAAGAGACAAGGTCATTCCAGGGCTGTGATGAGAGGATGAATATAGACTGAACTCCTCGTTCCTGGTTTATTAGGCAATGAGAAGCAGGGCAAAGGGGTCTGGAAAGAAAGACTAGTAATCACTAAACAGTCCATTTTGGCAGTGATGAGGGAGCATCACAGTGAGAAGTTACTTGGGACCCTGGCCCAACAAATGAAACAAGAGGAGTAAAATAGTTTAGAATAGGTCAGAAATTATTGTCTTTTCTTAAAAGGCAGAAGAAATGGAGATGGATGGAAGATTGGAGAGGACAGTTAGAAAATTACCAGGCATGAAGAAACTGCTAATATACTTTAAAAAAAATCTTTCGAAACATCATGAGTGACCACCTTGCAATAAACACTGTTTAGAAGGAAAGATAAATGGCTGTGGCATTTCAGTCGAGATTGAATATTTAGCTCAAAATGCCTTCCACAGTGACAGAACATAATATGTGAAATTCAATGAAAGGCAATTTGGGAGGCAGACAAGTAAATTTGTCTCTCATTTATATGCATGCTGCAGTTGAGCTCAAAGAAAAAGATCATTGTCTGTAAGTGTTGAAATGTTAGAGAGAAGAGAATTAGAACCCACGATGGATATCTGGTATCCCTTCCTTAAAATGGCTCTTCAGGGGGAGAGGGAGGAGTTTGTGGAATGGGAGTTTTAGTGCAAAGTAGCTTTTGTGCACAAATTTCAAATTGCTTAGGAAAACACTAATATTTTGTAGCCATGCTGAATATCCACAACCATTTACAAACTCTTAATCCCTGATCCATCTCTGGCATCTGTCCCTCACAGTTGGTGGTTTTATCAGTCTTTTTATCTCAGCATCTCGCATGTCTTCACTCTTCTGGCAGCCTCTGAGGTCAGACGGGCACTAGTGGTGACTGCCACTTTCCTTTCTCTGTCCTTCTGCTTATGTCACAACATGCATAGTCATTATCTGAACATCAACTTCTCTCCAGAAGCCCAGCAAATGTCCGGTGAGACAATTTATAAATGTTCTCATAAAATGTTCTCATAAGCACAAGATGAACATACACAAAATGCTATTTGGAAAATGACAGTTTTTATAATGCATCTATAAAACACTAAATTCATAAACACTAGATATGTTATGGCCCTAAGGCTCTACTGGTGAGCAGAAGCAGGTTCTCCCTATAGAGCGAAATGATACATCTCACTGATGTCTCCAGGGTTGCCTATCTTTTCTTTGTGAGTCTCTGATTTGATGTCAGAGAGAGTCAAAAAACTGCTGTCGTCTTCTCTGGGCTTTCCCCCTAGGCCTACTCTGTCTCTCTATTTTAAATTTATTTTATTCTTCCTACTATAGCAAAATGCAAATACATTACTTATTAAAGACTATGCTGACATTTTGGAATTTATATATAAATTTACAACCTATTAAATCTACTTCCAAAAAAGAAAGAAAGAAAAAGAAAGGCCTATAACATGGAAAGAGTGGCTAGATTTGTTAGTAGACTTCTTCAGATTCTACACCAGAGACAACCCAAAGTCAAGGTAAGTGTTTTTAAGAGCCCAGACTGAGCATTCTGACTCTCTGGGTTTGAAATTTTAGCTTTATTTCTTACAGCTGGGTGGCTTGTCCAAGTGTTTTAACTTCTTTGGGGCCTCAGTTTCTCCAAATATCTAGTTAATGATAATAATATCTCAACCCTCGCTTGGGAACCATGAGGTCCTCTACTGCTCTACCTAAACTTCCACACATGATGACAAGAGAAGTTGAAAGGTATTCCTAGAGAAAAGTGATCTAAGACAGGCTTTTCATGGCACACAGTGAAAGCACCAGCCTCTAATGGGCCTGCGTTCGTACATGGGGCTCAAGGTCAAGATGTGGAAAGTAAGAAAAATGGAGTAGTGCAATGTCCAACTGGAAGAGGTTTCATAAAGGGGAGCTGTAAAGTGATAGGCAGAGGAATGAACAGGAGCTGAGGAGATCAGAGAGGAAGCACAGAAAAGATTTAGACGGAGAAAGCAAGTGTGGGACTCTACTCTTAAGACAACAGCCTGCCCAGGAAATGGAAATCAGGTGCTGCTACAACAGGCAGATAAACAGGAAACTTAGGTCACCTTGAGAGAAGTTCTGGAGACACTGGGCCAAAAGCTGAGATGTCAAAACATGATAGGTAAGAAGTTACTCAGGGGAGTGAGATGTACCAAAGAGGAGTGACTGGCTTATTGTGACTTGTTAGTCAGGGAGTCTCTGGGACATGGGGCTACAAGCTGGGAGGAAAGGGACAGCAATCCTACCTCAAGCAAGGGAATCCACTCTAGGACTCAGTATTACAATGTATTCACTTTAAATTCTCATTCCCTGGGTTCTTTAGGGAAAATTAGATAATTCTTAATTTTGGATAGTCTTGGAAGAAATGCCAGTTTTGATTTTAGTAACTATTTTATTTTAAAAAGCTTTAGGTTATGAAAAATATGAATCAAGATATAAAATATTATGATTTAATTTTAAATTCATGTTATTTTTATTCATAGATTCACTGATATTTAAGCAGCTTTATTGCTGGACAAATACTAATTACCTATATCTATTCCATATTTTACTAACTTCTTAGCTTTTCAAATTGTAAAATAATAGGCATCAGGGTATTGATAGTAGTAACTTTCTACCCCACAATGAACACATAAACTCTTTTCAGAAAACATGACATTCCAACAAGTGTACACATGAAAAAGAATCACTGAAAAACAGGAAATTATACTAGTCTAAATCTGTAATTTAAAATAATTATTAAATAATTAAAATAAATGTTATTTAAATATAAAATATATTTAAAATACCTTAACAATTATGTATTAAATACTTACTGATTCTGCTAGTAAAAATTCCAAAATATGTCTCTGTATTTCAAATTACAACTCTAAAACAATTGTTGATTTGTAAGGATTATGAAAGTCTCCCATATGCATAATATTTATATTTCCATAAAATGTCAGCAAAATATAACATATACTTAAAGCAATGCATAGATTTTAGTTAAATATTAATAGTAATTTTATGTAATTTCAAGTTATCTGACCTTAACTTCCACAAAACCAATAATTATAATAGTTGCATAGTCATTAACACAACTAAAATGTATTAACACTGACAAAAAGACTTTCCTAGCAGTTTTCTTCTTGAATGTGCCTACCTTGTGTAATAAACAAAGAGCAATTTCTTAAAATTATAAAAATTTCTTAAAGTACCCACAATAATGCCGGCCACATTAATAAATGTTTGTAAAATTCATTGAATTGAATTTATGTCTAATAAACAGAGAAAACAGATTAACAATGCTGAAATTGATATATAACTTCTCAATGAACTTTCTTTTTTATTAATCAGTAATTCTTCACACCTAATACAAGACTAAGTATGTGCAAATGCTTATTCACAAATATTTTTCTCTGATATTGTAAAAGAATTAATTATGTTGTTTATAAATTAACTTTCATTCAAACTGAGCTTAGACACGTTAAAAAATTTCATCAAACATAGATAGTATTTGTCACAATTTAATATGTCTTATTGTTTGCTGAAAAGATTTTGTTTGATTAATCTGTAAGAATTCATTTAAAGGTCCTAGAACACCAAGGGCCTCAGTTTCCTTAATTATAAAACAATGAACTTGTCAGAGGAACCTTCAAGATGCCCAGCTTCAGTTTTGGTTTCATGATTGCACTGAGTAATCCTACTCTTCTCAATTTTAATGCATTTTTCTGAAGAATTAGTCCAAATCCAAAACTGAATTTTCAGTTGCCTCTGTATTTGTGCCAATATTTCATGTCTGTTTAATATTTTTAGAATCTAATTTTGAATGATATACAGTAAAATAAGTATTGTGCTTAAGGCACTTAACAAACATACTATGTTCAGTTTTCTCATGTGAATTATATAATTGTTGAACCAGGATTGAGACTTACCTCTACCATTTCTCAGTTTGACATAATAGCAAGTAGAAAGATCTGTTTTCACCATTTCTGTTAGTGTTAATGATTATATTATTAATAGTAACCCTATAACCATATCAATTTGTAGCATTTGAATGGGAATTTATTTTTGAGATGGAGTGTGCAGCTGGGCATGGTGGTGCAAGCCTGTAATCCCAGTGGCTCTGAAGTCTGAGGCAGGAGGATTTCAAGTTTAAGACCAGCCTCAGCAACTTAGTAAGGCCCTAAGCAATTTAGTGAGACCCTGTCTCAAAATAAAAATTCAAAGGGCTGGGGATGTGACTCAATGGTAAAGCATCCCTGGGGTCAATCCTCAGTAATAAAAACAAAAGCAAAAATAGAGATGGAGTCTGTATATATTCTTTCTTCTTGTTCAAGTATGTAAATCTTTATATTGCCTAATAACATTGGTGATAAATGCATCCTAGCAGAACCTGGACAATACCCCAAATATCCTTCTGCATTTCTCAGGTCAGTGAAATACTTGTACCTGACTCCTATCCTTCATGTGCAAGGCAGGTTTTAGGACTGTTTCTTCCTACTCCACACTGAATGCACTACTGAGAGTCCTATTTCCTTTTCAGTTTGGAGGAACTCTCTTGTGGAGAAATTAGTCTATTCTCTGATATTACTAAGATAATGGTAGCAGAGAGATCAGGTAATTCATTCTTGGGAAGACAGGCTACATCTTTGGGTGACCACATGGCTGGATCATAAAATGGCTCATCCACCCCTAGAATTCTCTTTCTGCCAGTTCTGAGCTGTTCTGGATATCACATTAATTATGACAATAATCTAGATAAATAACAGGAATTTTATAAAATTGTAACATGTGAGTTATGACCTTGATCCCATATTATCCATTTGCTTTGTGATCTCCCACCCCACACGTCTTGTTTTCACTTTTATTCTCTCCAGTGCACTGGAGTCCTTCTTCTAGTTTATAGGCTTGTTGAAATCTCTCTGTTCTTCGGAAGTGACTTCAATTTTACTAGTCCATTAATTTTCCAAGTGAAGCTGTTGATTTTTAAGGAAATTGTAGAATGAAGATAATTCTAAGATCTATTTTCTTTTCTTACCAAACACCCCCAAATGAAGTCCTCTATGCTCATTCCTTCTACCTTCTCATCACATATTATCTCCCTAATCAACTATAGAATGGCTTTGGCCCTCACTACTCTTCTGCTCTCATGAAAGGTCACCAGTTTCCTTTTAGTCACCAAATTTGGCATCTCTTCTCGGATTCCACATTTATTTGCAGCAATAAAATTCTTGTCTGGTCTTTCCTTTCCAAAACTTTCTCTCCCTGTGACTTCTCTAGCACTCCAAGGTGTTCACCTGATTTCTTGCCATTCCCTGTTTGTGTGTTTTTGCTCTGCAAATGGGATGTTCCTTAGGGAAGTGTCCTTAATCCTCTGTTCCCAGGCACTTTCTCTTTTGGTAATTCCAAGGCTTAATTATCTCCTGTATGTGACTGCTCTCTCCACTGGAACTCTGTCATGAGTTCCAGTGCTGAATATCCTGCCAGCACTTTCAACTTAATATGCCCCAAGTTCAACTCATCATCTCTCCTGTAAATCCAGCTCTCTTTTTTTGGTTGCCTGGCTCTGCTAATGGCACCATCATCTGACGCTTGGATGCTCAAAATGAGTCATATTAATTTTATCTCCTAAGTGCCTCTTGCACTGGCCTTCTAATTTCTTAGTTCATTGCCAAATGGTTCAACTCTCACTCTCATTGGATTCATCACTTAAATTTGCTGATCCATTTTAATGTTTTGTCCCCCTGAAATATCACTCTGATCAGGCTATTACCCTGATCTAAAGTCTTCCTTGAGTCCTCATTTCCTGTAGAATCAAGTCTAAATTTCTAAGCCTAACTCTCAGGGTTTTCAGTCATCTTACTTTTCAACTTTCTTTCTTTTTCTTCTTCTTCTTTTTTTTTTTTTTTGGTACTGGGGATTGAAC